>OW240920.1:24949159-25219437 GCA_933207985.1 Pelobates cultripes | reverse complement strand
GCCAGACTGATAGGAAGTCGCACACTCAGTGTGCACTTCCTGTCAGTCCGGCCGGTTACAGGAAACAGAAATTCCGCGCGGAACAGGAATTTCTGTTCTGTGCGGAGTTTCTGTTTCCTGTAACCGGCCGGACTGACACGATGTGCACACTCAGCGAGCGCCTTCCTATCAGTCCGGCCCGGCACCGCGGACCAGCGAGCAGCATGGCCACGGTACAGGGCAGGGCAAGGGAGGAGCAGCCGCAGCTGCCTGAGGCTCTTAACAGAGCGCTCGGGCGGCTGCAGCATTTAAAGGGCCGGCCCTGCAGTGGCCGGTCCTACCCGAATTTAGGGCGGCCTGGGGGGCAATTGCCTCCCTGCCCCCTGGCCAGCCCGCCCCTGCACACACGTACTGCTGAGTCCATACACACACGCAGACTGCTGAGTCCATACACACACACACACAAGCTTCCTCACTTGCAGACACACACACACACACACGTATATCAAGCCTACCTGTCACTGGAGGCTGTTGCTGAACGGTCAGACAGCCATCTTCTGGCCTTCCCAACAGCAGCAAGGGCTGCTGCTTAACAGCGGGGACGGAGCTTATGTGCAGGAGGTGTGGCTTGGTTTGGGGGCGGGGCCTGTGCCGGGTACCCTGACAGGGCGCCAGCATCTCTCCACAGACAATACCCAGCACTGTTACAGTCCGAGGGAATAGAATTTAAGAACCTGGCCAGCAAGTTGCCAGCATTTGGGGGGGGAGAAGGGGGGGCACAGCATGATGTAGGGGGGCCATGGCCCCCTCTGGCCCCCCTGAGTGACCCACTGCCAGCCCACACTGCCAAAAGCACCAAAGCCTGGTTCAATGACCGTGGGATTACTGTGCTTGATTGGCCAGCAAACTCGCCTGACCTTGGCATTGCTGAAGGCCACTATTGAAGCATCCTGATCTTCCATAACACCTCAGCAGTGCCACAGGCTGATAGCTTCCATGCCACGCCGCATTGAGGCAGTAATTGCTGCAAAAGGGGCCCAAACCAAGTACTGAGTGCATAAGCCTGCTTATGCTTTTCAGAGGTTCGATATTGTTCTATGTACACTCTTTGTTTTATTGATTGCATGTAATATTCTAATTTACTGAGATTGTGGATTTGGGGTTTTCATGAGCTGTAAGCCATAATCATCGCACTTATGACAAATTACGGCCTGAACTATCTTGCTTTGCGTGTAATGCATCTATCTCATATATTAGTTTCCCCTTTTACGTTGCATTACTGAAATAAATGAACTTTTGCACAATGTTCTAATTTTTCGAGTATCACCTGTAGTTGAAAGGTTTTTTTTCATTCTAAGATGGCAAATAGGGAAGACAAGAAGTTTGCAAATTCTGCGGCAGGCACTGCATCCCGACTCATTGTGATGCAATCACATTTTAAAACTTATAGTGTACACCTACAAGATGCACCATTGTAAGATGCCATCTTGATATTAGGGTTAATATGTTTTTTGATCTATTTAGTGAGGATTTTGTCAGCATATTGTATGTCTAAAATCTAAAGGTAAAATTTGCAAATGACAAATTGACTTTGAAAAAAAACAAAGACTTCTGCATTCACTGGACAATAAGCCTTAAAGGTACTCTCTCATCACACCACTACCACTTCCACTATTTTTTTTAAATTCAACTACTAATTCAAGGGACATTATAATCACCATAACAACAACAGCATATTGTATTTGTTCTGATGAGTATAATCATTCTCTTCAGGCTTTTTGCAGCAAACACTGTATTTTCAGAGAATATGCAGTGTTTACAGACTAGTGATAACTCCACTGGCCACTCCTCAAATGGTTACTAGAGCTGCTTCCTGAGGAAGTGCTGCACAGTGAGGATTGCTGCCATTCAGTGTCTCCACACTCTGCATGGAGACACTGAACGTTCTTCATAGAAATTCATTGATTCGTCTCTATGAGGAGATGTTGATTTTCCAGGGTGGTGTTTGACTTGGCTCTGACCCTGATCTGCCTCCTTGACAGTCTCAGTCAAACCTATGGGGAAGCATTGTGATGGGCTCAGACCACTACTTCTGATGATGTCAACAGACAGCAGGCAGATCAGGGGCAAAGGCAGCAGCTGCAGACTTTAATACAAGTAATATTTTACTATATTTAGGGAGGAAAGAGGGGGCTAAATGGTTGCTTTAACACTCTAGGGTCAGGAATACATGTTTGTGTTCCTGACCCTATAGTGTTCCTTTAATTAATTCAGAGACTGTCCCGGAGTCTTTGATTTTACTTATTTGCCAAACTGACAAGCCCTGTCAACCAGAATGTAAAGAAATGCACTACCTGGCTTTGACACATCTAGTGTGAGGCTATGTGAGGAACCTGCAGGCACTGGTCTCAATGGGTGAATACTTTCAAGTCCAAAAAGCAACTTGTCTTCATGATGACTGGTGCTAGACTTGCATGGCCAGGAGCAGCACCAATTAGAGACTGGGAGACTCTTTGGACTTGCAAGTGCTTACTCTGAGGGGAGCAGCTCCAGCTTGTCCTTCGGAATCAACAGCAATATAACAACACATTGGTATGATTTGGTATAAGAACCAGGAAGTGTAATTCACATCTCTCTGATGGACAGAGCAGTAGATGGAGCTAGATCTATCACATTGCCAAATAATGAAAATGAAAGACAGCAGAAATGATATACATGCACCATAGCCAATTAAGAAACTTAAATAGCTATGGTGCCTAGTGTGTCCCTTTAATTGATTTCTATCTTGCTGAATCGTAATTTGCTTCCCTTAATTTATTTTGAAATCTCATACACATGACTAGTAAAATGGATACAAACATAGTGGTTGAAACATTATAACAAGTGTATAAAATGTGCATGTCATCACCAGCTACCCTATACAGGGTCACAGGTCACATCTGCATCATAAATTCTATGTGTTAAAAGCACTAGGGAATTATTGCAAATGGTCATTATCACTAACAGTGAGCCTATAAACAGATCCCAGACTATGCAATATGTTCATGTTCTTGAAATTGTTGAAACCACAAGAGAAGCAATATTTTGCCTTGGGCAAGCAAAAGACAGAATTATTCAAAATCATTTCTTGAATCATCTGTTTACAGAAATATTCTCTGTCTGCGAGTAGACGTACTTTAAAAGGCAGGCTGCAAACCTTTAAAGGTTATTCATCTTGCATTCCTACAGAGTGAATCAATTTCAGGTTGTTAAAGGGATATTCCATGTGTAAGATTTACTGACACAACACACACCCAGTAGTGGAATGATTAAATATTAATAGTAATACAAATAATTCTATTTGTTTTCCTCCAAATCTTTCCTCTATGTCTTTCATATCTCTACTGAAGGGGAGCTAATATCATATTTACTCATACCTATATTTACTAAATATGTGCGTGTGAGGTGTAAAAACAACATTAAATGTAGACTTCCCCACCTCTTCATCCTAAACTGGGTGCCCCGGTGTTAGCTCCGTGCCAGTTATTGCTGTAATGCTGTCCTTCGTACTTGGCTGTCATAATACGGGAAGCAGACATAGAAGAGTAGAAATTAAACAATGTATCTATTAGACCTCCTCATTTGGATTGTTTGCCTTGTCTGAACCGGATTACTTTATCATTTTCTAACTGTTTAGTATAAATTTAGCAGAGCATCTCATGAAAAAAAGGATTACACAAGTTATTGCTGAAGAAGCGACTCCTGTTAGATGTGAAGACTTTCCTGCTTATTGGTGTCCCCACCATATGTTAATGCTCTTCTGTACTTCTTCGACTGTGCTATTGTAAGCATGTGACAGTTTGTTTTTTTAATACATTTTTTATTTTCAAATTTTCACGTCATAGGTAGGGGTACAGAATGAAGAAAAGGGAAGGGGTACAGATCAGTGATGGCATACTAATGAAATTCTGTGTCTAGGGCTCTTTTTCTGACTGTATTTTAATGAACTTATTTTGATACAATTTCTTCGATAAAAAGGTCCTTTTTCATATGATGTCAAGTACAGAATATATTGTTAAGTACAGCTTCATGCTTATTGGTGTGACTGTCTGTTTTAACTCCTGAATGTACACAATATTTTTTTATCTTTGCCTCAATAAAAATGAGATTGAAAAAAAAAAAAGTGGTGCATTTACTTATGACATCATATACATGCATATGCACCGCTTCTCCTATTAATTTCACACAGACATTGGGTGAAGCAAACTGGATACATTTCATGATGAACATTTGTTTAATATTTTTTAATAAAGTTTTTTTTTTGCATATTTTTTTGTATATTATTTAGGTGACACATTAAATAATGTTAGTAAAATCTATTCCTTTAACCTTTGGGCATTTAGGACTGTGCAATGCATGGCAAAACTCATTTTTATTCACCCAATGGCAGTCATGAAGTTAAAATTTGAAGCTAATTAAGCAGAGCAGCAAGTTTTCAGTCAGACCTATTCATCATTTAAGACTTGCAAAAAATCTTTGCAGTGCCCTACAGTAGATGTGGCAATGCTTTAACATCATATACATTTGTAATCAAAGTTACTTAACCCCCATTGAAAATCAGGTTGATTGTCAAAATGTACATACAGTACTTGTAAATTTAAAAATCCTTACACCAGCCCTGCTCTCACTATTCACAAACTCTGCATCTTCTCTCGTGAGAACTCACCTGACCCATTCTCTCATTTATTCTTATTATTGGTCAGAAACTGGCTCCTGGTGTGCTGCCTGGGACAGAGAAAATGGTGGATGTAGGGAATGTATCAGAAAGAGTACATGTCACACTGCCACATGATGACAGGAGCATCCCGGGCCATTAGAGAAATAGAAGCATCAAGAGCATATGCCAGTTCAAAAAGTCTGCTTTAAGTTAATTATTTTGTAGTCAACCAGTCCACAAAAGTTCAATTTTCAATTCTCCATTTCCCCTGTATAACATTTTATAAACCAATGTTAATATTGTGCTAAGTCAGGTGGGCTGCTTCTTGAAGTACTGGGTTCCAACCAGTTTTTCTATTCTGATAATTGCAACAACATAACCTAGCAATGCATATAGGTATTTATATAGAAGCAGAATGGATGCTGTGACTTGCAAATCGTAGCCAATGTCTCCAGTTAATATTGACCATGTTTTATGTTTAACTACCTGGATATCTTGCATTTACTTGTTTATAAATATATAGTCTTAAAAAGTGATTCAGACAACAAGACAATGTTCCCTGTACCTAGAGGGGTATCTGTTGGACCTTACTACTGAGGCCTACAGAGTCGAAACAATCGGTTTGGTACTGCCAAGTCACTGGTGCGTGTGGCCTGGATTCCATTTTGTTTCTGGATTGCCATTCTGGGTGTGACCCCTAGTCTGACCCGCTCATGAAACAAGAAAAGTAAAAGTTGTTTTAGGCCTCCTGGATGGTAATCTCCCATTGGGTAATCCAGTGCAGGTTTGACAATTCTTATAATGTATCTCATACATATAAACAACATGATTTCATTGGGTATTATTATTATTATTATTAATATTATCAGGGTATTATTATAATTTTCTTCTAATACATGGACTGGTCCAAGCAAGCAAGAGAGTTATTTTCAGTGTTTATTGTTAGGCATAAATTCTTAAAACAATTTATATATTAATTTCTGTTACATATTTCTGCATTTTTATATTAATTTTTGCTATTATTTTTTATTCTTAATTTATATGGAGATTAAACATAAAAACACTGCAAAAAAAATTATTTGATACATTTAAGACTAAGGTTCCTCTCAAAAGCATGGTCAATGGGCTATCAATTATGTGGTGCAATCTTCCATAGGGTAAATAATTCTAGGTCATCTCATAAGCCAGCTATGGCTATGAGTTAATATTAAGCTGTTAATGCTACGGTTGTTGCTTGGCCCTAATGTATGAGTATTTTACACATGATTTATTAAAAAGCAGATTTGTTGCCATCACGCTGTTGAGTTGTAAAATATTACATCACTTGTGTTAATTTTGTAGAAAACTGCCAAAAAGCTGAAGAATTTCTGGACTGACTTATAAAGACCATTTGTTTTTGCACATTTTATCATCCAAATTATGACACATTAGCAGCTATTACATTCCCATTTGTAATGTGGGATTATTATTCTTCCCAAAGTAGGAAATACAATCGCATGGTAAGGACTTGGCTATCACCGATCTGTTTGGATGGGACGTTTTCCCATGGACTTAGCAATGTGTAAATTGTGATCATTTCAAATGTACTTCCAAAAACTTGACTAGCCAGAGAGTTACTTATGGCAAAACATAATATTCAGTTTAGTGATGATATTAGTGATAGCATGGGAAAAAAATGGAAATGGCATTGCATTTAAAAGGGTGTTTACCCTTATGTTGACAGTAGCCATCAATCTTATACTGCGTACCTCAACTTGTAAACCCACTGTCAGGATTACAAGTTGATCCAGCATGCAGGACTGTGTCACACCTAGGACTAAGGATAACGTATAACTGGACCTTAGAATGGCCGGACTTAACGTATCCAAGAATAGTAAAAATACTTGCCCAGGTCAGGAACACAGAATCAGACACAATGATGAGGGAAAGCCAAAAGTCAAGGATACCAGAAATCAGGGAAGTCAAAATGAAGCCAAAGTCAAATATCAGAAAATCAAGATCAACAAAGTTCTCTCGGATTACCATCAGCATTAAACCACGACAAGGCAAGAGACAAAGAAAAATTAGGTTTAAATACCCCTCCTGTGGATCCGATTGGCCATAACCAGCCTTTGACCCCAAAAGCAATTACCAGGTTTCCATGTGCATGATTGCTGCTCAGCACAAACCCTCCTGTGGATCTGATTGGCCATAACCGGCCTTTGACCCCAAAAGCAATTACCAGGTTTCCATGTTCATGATTGCTGCTCAGCACAAACCCTCCTGTGGATCTGATTGGCCATAACCGGCCTTTGACCCCATAAGCAATTACCAGGCACAACGTTTCCTGTCAGGACGGTAATGTTGCTCGGCATAACTTTTCATGTCAGGACAGTAATGCTGCTTGGCACAACTTTTCCTGTCAGGACAGTAAATGCCATTAACCACATTTTTATGTGTGGATGAATAAGTGACACCCACCACTTCAAACATCAAATAGTGTACCCATGCAAAAATTGACAGTGCAACGGTACTGTGGCAATAGAGAGAGAAATAGGATTATGAAAGACATTTTAAGCATGAGGTGCTCTTGTAAACTTGACCAAATGTTTTTAGGTTTCCTCTGGATGTCTTAAGGCACTTAATGATGTTGGTATTTTATTCCAGAGCTTTGGAAACTGTGTTACCATGGGACATATTTTCCTTCTTGGATACTCACTTTTCATGAAGAAAAAACACAACACAAATGATGGCCTATGACATACATGCTAGGGTAATATCCCTTCCACGTGGTGTCATTTCTGCTTCAATGGTATGAACACTTACACTGATCCGGGGTCATGTTGTTATGGTGTAATTATTGATGCAACCCCATTTGTTCATGGAGAGTTGTGTGGTTCCTGGGTCATGTTTGGGACGACTTAACCTCTTCCTAAGGTGGAGCATCATTCTGGAGTCATTATGAATGTTAACCAATTCATGCATTTCCTTGCATTTTTGATTATTTGGTTGGCCTGTTACCCAGTTAGCCTGATCTCGGTGCTTCTGACCTTTCTGTTTAAACTGTTTTCTCCTGCCCTTGACCTTGGTTCATTCTCTGACTAATTTCACTGATTAATTCAGCAACTCTAATATGGATTATTTTTGCGTTCTGTTTCTGTTACGTCAGTGTTTGCTTGTTAGGGTCCTTAGCTCCCTTCACAGTCTAATGTGTAGGTGTGAAATGTGTGTAAAATATTTGTGTGTAAATATTATATATATATATACTTTTCAGTATTTTGAAAAGGAATGAAGACAATATTCAAGGCGTTCACTCCAAATGGAAGTGAATGTCTAGGAATAGGTACAACTTAGGTTAAATAAATAGCTTACATGCCAAGAAATATAGTAAAAACCTTTATTAGTCCATAAGGCATAGAGCTACTATTCACTACTAATGCTGGGGGTTTGAAGGTGGCTGAATCAATTGAGCATAGCGGCCATGATATTTTGTGACAACTGACAAAACAAGAAGAGGTCATCATAAGAGCTTCAATGTCAGGATCTTGAACGATTCTAAAAGAAGTGGACACAAGACACGAATAAGTATTTGCCTTCAGCCTAACCATTATTACACAAACAAATAGATGCCTGTAGTTAATGAATAATCTGATCACCTTAACCAAGAATGATTGTGTTCTCTTGTGAAGATGAATTTAAATTTTGTCTCAGAAAAAAATAGCTATGCAATAAATTGTGTAATTGCTTTCTATATTACTGTATACACTTCTTCAGATTTTAAGGACTTACTAGTAGGGTCCGCAATAATCTGTTTCTTAACTTGCTTTTGTATCCCCACCTTAAAACTGTAGTTTGCTGCAGAATAAGCTGCCTCTATATAAATGCCAAGGATACACCAGACGGAGGCGAGACGAGGGAGTGCAGCGGGAGGGGTTTGACTCCAGCAGTCGGGAGGGTAGACAGGCAACAGACGTTAGCAGCCGACAGCCATGCACTCGATGGCTTGAAACTACACTGGCGGTGCGAAGATAGATGAGAGGGCACACACAACAGGGGATCTAAGAAAACCAGGCTTATATATGGTAAAAACCGTGACGGACGGTGACGTATAGCCACGGAGCAATCCCACATATAGATACAACCTCAGGGTGGGAAACGTGCTTTGATTAGACCGTTGTACAGGGGCATCTGTGCAATTTCTATGCCACTGTTCTTATCATGTAAAAATAATGAATGTAAAAAAATAAAAAATAAATGCCAAGGATAGTAATAATAATCATATACGTTGTTTGTGATGCTTTGCCTTCAAGAATTTGAGTTTTAGGAGTCCTTGCCAATTCATAAAGAACATTTTGATCAAAGCATGCCAATTCTGGTGAGAAATACATTATATAAAAAAACTAGTTTTTCTTTTAAAGTTTGCTTTGTCTGTGAAACATTTTTATTGCCTTAAAAGCACTCGTAAGTATTTTTGAGCAAGTCCTTTTCAGCTGTCACAAAGTACATTTCTTTGGGTAAACAAGTGCTCAGATTAAAACCCACTGGGATGGCTTAAGGCAGCTAACACATGTTAGCGCCAAGCAAACTCGCGTGAGCCAGACCACACTTTACTAAGGCATTCAATGCAATTTCAGCTTCTATTAAATCTGATCACTACAAATTATTTTCTTATCGTCAAAGACAAAATATAATATTTCTATTTTGACTGCTATGATATACATTGCTGTTTGTTCACAGAATCCATGATTAAGATATTGTCAAATAAAATATACAAGTCACCTTATTTGCTTTCCAATATTTTGTCTCCATACATGGGCTGTGACTTTTAATCACTGTAAAGGAATATTGGTGCCAAATGGAGACAGCTGTTAGAAGTAAAAGCATGGTGCATGCAAAGTAGCAAAATAGGAACTGTTTTGGCCTTTATCATTTTTACAGAATCTTTGGCAATTATTCACAGAATAAACCAATCTGTCAACATGTAATACGCAAGATTTGTATCTTCGTTTTGTGTCAAAGGCGAAAAGTAGCTTCATCAGTAGACTGACCTTATTTTGCAATCCATGCCTCGAGAAACCAAATGGTATTCTTTACAATAAAATGTTTCCATAACTCTAAAATAACTTTTTGATCATCATCATTATCATCAATAATCCACTGTAAATCCTGTAGGATATAAGAGGAAATTCATGTGCTAACGTAATTTATATTTTTGAAATAATTTTTTTTCTTTTACTTTGCTGTTTATTGCTTGTGCATTTCACGCCTTTTTATGCAATAGCTGTGATGGCTTTGCTCTTAAAAGTGTTTTCATCCATAAATTGACACCAAGGTGTCTAATAGTTCATCTAATCTGCCCATTGCCTGCTAAAAAATGCAAGCTTTATTCTTGAACTTTTCCACTGTTGTAGACCCAACCATCTTTGCTCCTAGGCTGTCCGCACATCTACAATAATTTCTGTAAAAACATTCCCTGTTATTACTTGTGCATTTTACTCCCCCTATTTCATTTGGTGTATATTTGCCATATGTGGCCTATTTCTAGAGAACAGTTCACCCACTTATACTTTGTGAAATTTCTTTAAATGTGTAAGTTTCTATCACTATCATGTCACCATTCTCTGCATTAAACTATGCATAGTTTGAACGATACACTGAAGAACTGATGAAGCCTGATTGGCTCGGTGAAATGCGTCAACGTAGCTTTCACTGCTGACGTCATTATGCCAATGCAAACCTGGAAGTGGATTACTAGCAGGACATCCAAAGCGAGCAAGCAGCGACAGACTGCAAGCAACAACGTGTAAGGTGCAGAGCTTTGTACTAAAAGCGTGACTAGAAGTTTAGAACCATTTCTGGTCCCACCAGTTTCCTTAAAAGCATGTTTATGTATGATTTTCAGATGTTGGAATAAAATAAAAAGTCTTACACTATTGGCACTTTTTTCTTCTTTCATGTGGATCTTTAGTCCAAATTTGAATCTATTCTGTGGAGATTGTTTTGAACTAACACTCTAGTACAAGTAGTATTTTACCATATATGTGTTGACCCCTAACAAAGCCTGGAAGAGTTTTTTTCATTGCAGTGGGGAATGCATGATCGAACTTTTCCCACCAATTTGACACACCTGTATTGGAGAATCTATTATGCAAAATATTTCTATATAGTACATATTTTTTTGGGTACTGTGTTTGGTATTTATAAGAGCCATATCTTCTAAACAGTACATATTAACCATGGCATTTGTATTTTATAGTTGTGTTAATCTTGTGTTAGTGGTATTGTGCACATTGTGGGGTGCATGAAAATGTATGTATTACTTGTGATGCCAGCATGTTTGGTTGTTGATTTATTAGTTTTTTCTTTATACATATTAAAGGGTTACCTTGAGCAGCATAACTTCTACAGCCCATTGTAGTACCATGAAGTACCATGTCATAATCTTTGAATAAAGAGGAAATCTATTTGGCTACAGTTTGCTTCTCACCTCTGTACCACCGGTCACTGAGCTTCCTATCATGCTGACATTGTTGAATTAAGCTCTGCAGAAGCCAAAAGTCGATCTTTCTGGCCATTCATTGGCTGAAACAATCAGTTGAGTGCTCCAGCCAGGGAATTAAACTCTGTGCCTGGAATATGTCCAGAATTGACAATTGTAAGCCTGTAACTCTCATCCTAGGCTGGCGAATGATGCATCAGGAGGTGGAGTTATACTTCCATCAATTAGAGTAAATATCTCAGTATGTACAAAGTTTTTTTATCCATTCATTACTTTTATTTGCTATTAAGTATTTCTTATATCTCTTTATTCAAACGTTTCTAGTTATTACAAATATGAAAAAAGACAAAAAACATGTAATTACTTAAACCATAGAGCCTGAATCATGCTAATCAATCCTTATACATAAGTGTTATTATTCATGCAGACAATAACATATAGATAGAAAAGACAGATTTTCCTACGGGTCTTGAGAACAAAATTTAAGTATAAGGACATAGAAGAAAAATAAAAAAGCAGGTAGAGCTCAAAATATTTTTTTTTTACTTAAAATCCCTTCTAAGTCATGTTTGATAGTAACCATCATTTCTTCATATGTTGGTATCAGCGAAACTCGATTCAAGGTATTTATTACTCAGCGCCAAATAATCCTTTTGAATTTTCTTTTGAGTAATACACAATTACTTATGAAACCCTTTGTTAAGCAAATGGTTACATTTATGCATGGCTCACAATATAGTTTGGAGGTTAGCTCAATGATAATAATAAAAAGTAAAAAAAAGTCACGAAAAAGGAAAGAAAAAATACTTGTTGAAAATATCTCCTTGCATTTAATATTAATAAGATCATTAATCCCTTAGTTTACATATTAAAATATAGTTTGTGTGGGGTACTGGCAAAATGTGAAGTGCACTGTGGCATAATGGAAACATAAATTATATATTTTACATTTTTATTACAAAAATAACAAAGCGCACATCAGGAGACTGACTCAGTGTCGAATATTTTCCTGCTTAAGGTCCGTAGCAACAGTGAAAATGGAAATATGTCCTTGAAATCTCCCAACATATAAAATTTACATTAAACCTTTGTAAGTCATAGATTGATCTAGTACGTTGTAGATGCTTGGAATAAAAAGGTAACAGGCAGGGCTGCTACTGCTATACTGCTAAAGCTGTATCATTATCCAGAAAATGCTTTACTTTATTATAGAGGTTACTGTGGAATTTTTTTTACCCTCGGAACGAATGGCTTGGTTGTTTGTTTTTTTTACAACATTGCAATCTGGTTCCTAAAAGATCTTACATCAGCATGGAATGTTCTGCTATTCCTGGTCTTTAAGGGGTTAAATAAACTAAGACTTGTACCTGTACTAAAAGCAGAAGAGTGATGTAGATAGATGTTAGATGGCAAAAACAAGAGAATATTAGAAATATACAAAACTATTTTTTGAGTGTACTTATAATAGCAATATTTTTCCAATGTTCGATAATTCTCAAGTAGAACGGTAAAGAAAAGTAATTTCCAGTAATTTCGCGAAAAATTCGTAATCGCTAAAATGGCTGTCGCTATCGTTCGTGTTTGAAGTCAGTTTCCAAGCTACAAGTTTTAAAAAAAATTGGCAAATAGCAGCTGCTGAAAGTTTTAATGTTTCCCATAAAGATTAATAGGAGACGCTAAAAGTTAAGTAACACCTGGCTTCCCTACTAGATGGTAAAATTACCACCTGTCACTACCTGACTAAAAATCACGCTAGCATGTGTTGAGCGAACCTTTTATAGTGCCCTGGTTGAGTTGTTATGGCGATGAAGTAGAAAATGAGCATTCTTCTTGATTTATGTCCAGTTTGCACAATAGTAAAAGCTAAGTGTTGGTCAGTATCAGAGGGGGTGTATGTGAATAGGGGCTGACGTTAAACTCAAGTGTTGACCATGGCAACCTGTTGGTATTTCTATTTACAACTACCTATCGTCTGTTGGTATTTACAATATCTAACAGCTGCTTTTACAGTTCTTAATTGGTATTTATAATGCTTAATGGCTGCAATTTACCAACAGGCATGGAAAAAATCCCAAATTCAAGATGAAAATAATAATAATATTTTTTTGAATAAGCCAAAAGTACTTTTGGGCAATTAGTAGTAATTATTGATTTGACATGCTGGTGGGGGTAGTTTGAGTTACTTATGATTGGGAACTACTTAAGAAGTCAATATAATATATTTTTTAAACCAGTGATAACATGTATCTTCTATATATGCCTATGGGCCTCCTAAATATTCCTTAGTACTAAGACTAGAGATTTGGTTTTAGTTGTACGGGGGGCAGAACTAAGGCCTAAATTTAGTTTCAATGGAAACACTTTTCATATGATATAATCTTTTTTAGTAAACTTTTAAAATTATTTTTCCACATATTAAAAAGTAAAAAATATATATAATATAATACTTAAAAAAAATATCAATATATCAAATATATCAAAATATTAGAACATTTTTCTATTTTGCATAATATGAAATCACTTTAAAAGTTTAGATAAGGAATTAGGTAGTGGTGCAGGGTGATATACAATAAAAAAAACATAACAGAAGGAAAGTACAGTTTAGAAAAAAAAGGAAGAGATACACTTATAGTGTAAGGAGGTATATCTTAGCTCCAGATGTAGCACCGGGGTTGTATAATCCCCGCCTGTGGATGTAGGTCTGAGATCTTGGTCCAGCAAGATGTAGTATTGATATGCAACATAAACAGAAAAAATGCCAAAATGGTATAATATAGAAAAGAAAGACCCTGCTGCATCGAAACGTCGCTATTGTTTTGCTCAAAATAAAGCTGCTATTTTAGCTTTTATCCTTGAGTGCCTGGATCAATATTTATTTTCTATCTCTGGAAGTGAGACCTGGCCATCCTCAGGTCCTGAGCAACCTGGAAGCCTGGAGAGTGCGGTGTCCATTCTCCTTTCTACTTTAAAATGGTATAGTATGTCAGGAATCCACAATAAATGATACATTCTGTATTCTGTGCACACTCACATTTGTTGGAGCCTTCAAATGGCTCTTTGTAATGACTGGGGTGGAATGATCCCCACTCTTGGATACGTGTGCAGAATCTTTTCAATGTGAGTATAAAAACATATAAATAAAATATAGCTAACACTGTGTGGTTAAAAGGCATAAAACAATAGGAAACGTATTTGCTTTTTTTAATGTTTTGCTCAATCCACACATTTGGGTGGTATATTCCCCAGAAAGGAAAAACAAAATTCCACTGTCATGGAAATCAGGAAGGTCCAGAAGTTATAATAATGTAATGTAAACTTTATTATAACAGTAGTATTAGAAAACAATAAAATAAGATAGTACACAATGTGTTACTCCTAATGAGTAGGCTTTACAAATGCATTCAATTTAAAAGTTTATCCAAAAATATATAATCATTTGCAAAGCTTATCCATCGATATAAAATTGAGGCCTAAGTTCTAGAATTTCTTTTAAATTCACAATAACTCGCACACCAAAGTGCTATAATCTTTATTAGCTAGTAATGGGAATACTACAAGCATTCTCTCTGATATTTCGCCTGTAATAGAGAATTCAAGAACCTTCCTCCCACAAAATAATATCAAAATCTGTATTTCACTAGTATAATAGAGTACCAGAACGTTTATTTTAATAATATAGGAGACCAGAACCTTTGTTCCCTTTCTGTTGTTTATGTACCTGTGCCTTTATTCCCCTAGTATAGGAGAGTACCAAAACCTTTATTACCTTTGTGTTGTTTATGTATCGGAACCCGTATCACCGCATAGGACAGTACCCAAACCTTTATTGCCCTATTACAGGAGAGTACTGGAACTTGTATATTCCTAGTATAGCAGAGTACCAAAACCTTTAGTCCACCAGTATAGGGGAGTACAGGAACCTTTATTCCTTCAGTATAGCAGAGTACTAGAACCTTTTTTCCCCCAGTATAGGAGAGTACCAGAACCTTTACTTCACCAGTATAGGAGAGCACGAAACCTTTAGTCTCCCAGTATAGCAGAGTATTAGAACCTTTATTCCACCAGTATAGGAGAGTACCAGAACCTTTATTCCACCAGTATAGGAGAGCACGAAACCTTTATTCTCCCAGTATAGGAGAGTACCAGAACCTTTATTCCCTCCGTATAGGAGAGTACGAAACCTTTATTACCCCAGTATAGGAGAGTACCAAAACCTTTATTCCACCAGTATAGGAGAGTACGAAACCTTTATTACCCCAGTATAGGAGAGTACCAAAACCTTTATTACCCCAGTATAGGAGAGTACCAAAACTTTTATTCCACCAGTATCTGAGAGTACAAAACCTTTATTACCCCAGTATAGGAGAGTACCAAAACTTTTATTCCACCAGTATCTGAGAGTACGAAACCTTTATTACCCCAGTATAGGAGAGTATGAAACCTTTATTACCCCACTATAGGAGAGTACCAGAACCTTTATTCCCTCAGTATAGGAGAGTGCAAAACCTTTATTCAACTGGTTTAGGAGAGTACCAGAACCTTTATTCCTCCAGCATAGGAGAGTACCAGAACCTTTATTGCCATAGTTTAGGAGAGTACCAGAACCTTTATTCCCCTAGCATAGGAGATGACCAGAACCTTTATTTCCCAATATAGTCGAGTGGCAGAACCTTTATTCCCTCAATATAGGAGAGTACCAGAACCTTTATTTCCTCAGTAAATGAGAGTACCAGAACCTTTATTCCCTAAGTATAGGAGAGTACCAAAATCTTTATTCCACCAGTATAGAAGAGTAGCAGAACCTTTATCTGCCCAGTATAGGAGAGTACCAGAACCTTTATTACCCCAGTAATACCAGAACCTTTCTTCCCCCAGTATAGGAGAGTAGCATACCCTTTATTACCCGATTATAGGAGAGTGCCACAACCTTTATTCCCTCAGTATAGGAGAGTACAGGAACCTTTATTCCTTCAGTATAGCAGAGTACTAGAACCTTTATTCTACCAGTGTAGGAGAGTACCAGAACCTTTATTCCACCAGTATAGGAGAGTACGAAACCTTTATTCTCCCAGTATAGGAGTGTACCAGAACCTTTATTCCACCAGTATAGGAGAGCACGAAACCTTTATTCTCCCAGTATAGGAGAGTACCACAACCTTTATTCCCTCTGTATAGGAGAGTACAAAACCTTTATTACCCCAGTATAGGAGAGTATGAAATCTTTATTACCCCAGTATAGGAGAGTACCAAAACCTTTATTCCACCAGTATATGAGAGTACCAGAACCTTTATTCCACCAGTATAGGAGAGTACGAAACCTTTATTCTCCCAGTATAGGAGAGTACCAGAACCTTTATTCCACCAGTATAGGAGAGTACGAAACCTTTATTCTCCCAGTATAGGAGAGTACCAGAACCTTTATTCCCTCCATATAGGAGAGTATAAAACCTTTATTCTCCCAGTATAGGAGAGTACCAGAACCTTTATTCCCTCCGTATAGGAGAGTATAAAACCTTTATTACCCCAGTATAGGAGAGTACCAAAACCTTTATTCCACCAGTATATGAGAGTACGAAACCTTTATTACGCCAGTATAGGAGAGTACCAAAACTTTTATTCCACCAGTATCTGAGAGTATGAAACCTTTATTACCCCAGTATAGGAGAGTACCAAAACCTTTATTCGGCCAGTATAGGAGAGTACCAGAACCTTTATTGCCATAGTTTAGGAGTGTATGAAACCTTTATTACCCCACTATAGGAGAGTACCAGAACCTTTATTCCTCCAGCATAGGAGAGTACCAGAACCTTTATTGCCATAGTTTAGGAGAGTACCAGAACCTTTATTCCCCTAGCATAGGAGATGACCAGAACCTTTATTTCCCAATATAGTCGAGTGGCAGAACCTTTATTCTCCCAGTATAGGAGAGTACCAGAACCTTTATTCCCTCCATATAGGAGAGTATAAAACCTTTATTCTCCCATTATAGGAGAGTACCAGAACCTTTATTCCCTCCGTATAGGAGAGTATAAAACCTTTATTACCCCAGTATAGGAGAGTACCAAAACCTTTATTCCACCAGTATATGAGAGTACGAAACCTTTATTACGCCAGTATAGGAGAGTACCAAAACTTTTATTCCACCAGTATCTGAGAGTATGAAACCTTTATTACCCCAGTATAGGAGAGTACCAAAACCTTTATTCGGCCAGTATAGGAGAGTACCAGAACCTTTATTGCCATAGTTTAGGAGTGTATGAAACCTTTATTACCCCACTATAGGAGAGTACCAGAACCTTTATTCCTCCAGCATAGGAGAGTACCAGAACCTTTATTGCCATAGTTTAGGAGAGTACCAGAACCTTTATTCCCCTAGCATAGGAGATGACCAGAACCTTTATTTCCCAATATAGTCGAGTGGCAGAACCTTTATTCCCTCAATATAGGAGAGTACCAGAACCTTTATTCCCTATGTATAGGAGAGTACCAAAATCTTTATTCCACCAGTATAGAAGAGTACCAGAACCTTTATCTGCCCAGTATAGGAGAGTACCAGAACCTTTATTACCCCAGTAATACCAGAACCTTTCTTCCCCCAGTATAGGAGAGTAGCATACCCTTTATTACCCGATTATAGGAGAGTGCCACAACCTTTATTGCCCCAGTATACAGGGAGTGCAGAATTATTAGGCAAGTTGTATTTTTGAGGATTAATTTTATTATTGAACAACAACCATGTTCTCAATGAACCCAAAAAACTCATTAATATCAAAGCTGAATATTTTTGGAAGTTTTTAGTTTGTTTTTAGTTATAGTTATGTTAGGGGGATATCTGTGTGTGCAGGTGACTATTACTGTGCATAATTATTAGGCAACTTAACAAAAAACAAATATATACCCATTTCAATTATTTATTATTACCAGTGAAACCAATATAACATCTCAACATTCACAAATATACATTTCTGACATTCAAAAATAAAACAAAAACAAATCAGTGACCAATATAGCCACCTTTCTTTGCAAGGACACTAAAAAGCCTGCCATCCATGGATTCTGTCAGTGTTTTGATCTGTTCACCATCAACATTGTGTGCAGCAGCAACCACAGCCTCCCAGACACTGTTCAGAGAGGTGTACTGTTTTTCCTCCTTGTAAATCTCACATTTGATGATGGACCACAGGTTCTCAATGGGGTTCAGATCAGGTGAACAAGGAGGCCATGTCATTAGATTTCCTTCTTTATACCCTTTCTTGCCAGCCACGCTGTGGAGTACTTGGACGCGTGTGATGGAGCATTGTCCTGCATGAAAATCATGTTTTTCTTGAAGGATGCAGACTTCTTCCTGTACCACTGCTTGAAGAAGGTGTCTTCCAGGAACTGGCAGTAGGACTGGGAGTTGAGCTTGACTCCATCCTCAACCCGAAAAGGCCCCACAAGCTCATCTTTGATGATACCAGCCCAAACCAGTACTCCACCTCCACCTTGCTGGCGTCTGAGTCGGACTGGAGCTCTCTGCCCTTTACCAATCCAGCCACGGGCCCATCCATCTGGCCCATCAAGACTCACTCTCATTTCATCAGTCCATAAAACCTTAGAAAAATCAGTCTTGAGATATTTCTTGGCCCAGTCTTGACGTTTCAGCTTGTGTGTCTTGTTCAGTGGTGGTCGTCTTTCAGCCTTTCTTACCTTGGCCATGTCTCTGAGTATTGCACACCTTGTGCTTTTGGGCACTCCAGTGATGTTGCAGCTCTGAAATATGGCCAAACTGGTGGCAAGTGGCATCGTGGCAGCTGCACGCTTGACTTTTCTCAGTTCATGGGCAGTTATTTTGCGCCTTGGTTTTTCCACACGCTTCTTGCGACCCTGTTGACTATTTTGAATGAAACGCTTGATTGTTCGATGATCACGCTTCAGAAGCTTTGCAATTTTAAGAGTGCTGCATCCCTCTGCAAGATATCTCACTATTTTTGACTTTTCTGAGCCTGTCAAGTCCTTCTTTTGACCCATTTTGCCAAAGGAAAGGAAGTTGCCTAATAATTATGCACACCTGATATAGGGTGTTGATGTCATTAGACCACACCCCTTCTCATTACAGAGATGCACATCACCTAATATGCTTAATTGGTAGTAGGCTTTCGAGCCTATACAGCTTGGAGTAAGACAACATGCATAAAGAGGATGATGTGGTCAAAATACTCATTTGCCTAATAATTCTGCACTCCCTGTAGGAGAGTGCAAAACCTGTATTCCCTCAGTATAGGAGATTACCAGAACCTTTATTGCCATAGTTTAGGAGAGCACCAGAACTTGTTTTCCCCCCAGCATAGGAGATGACCAGAACCTTTATTTCCCAATATAGTCGAGAGGCAGAACCTTTATTCCTCTAGTATAGGAGAGTACTAGAACCTTTATTACCACAGTATAGGAGAGTACCAGAACCTTTATTCAACCAGTGTAGGAGAGTACCAGAACCGTTATTACCCTAGTATAGGAGACTACCAGAACCTTTATTTCCCCAGTATAGGAGAGTACCAGGACCTTTATTCCCCCAGTATGGGAGAGTGGCAGAACCTTTATTCCCTCAATATAAGAGACTAACAGAACCTTTATTCCCTTAGTATAGGAGAGTACCAGAACATTTATTCTCCCAGTATATGAAAGTACCAGAACTTTTATTCCTCTAGTATAGGAGAGTACTAGAACCTTTATTACCACAGTATAGGAGAGTACCAGAACCTTTATTTCCCCAGTATAGGAGAGTACTGGAACCTTTATTACCCCAGGGTAGGAGATTATCAGAACCTTTATTCCCCCAGTATAGGAGAGTATCAGAACTATAATCTCCATAGAAAATAAGAGTACCAGAACATTTATTCTTCTGGTATAGGAGATTACTGGAACCTGTATACATCCAATACAGGAGAGTTCTTCAAGCTTTTTTCCACCAATATTATGGCATTAAGTATCTTTTAAAAATGGTAGTATTGACCTTAAATGCTTTAATGTGAGGACTGAGGGCATTAGGTGACTAGAGATTATCAAGTAGCTGAAAATAATGTTGTTTTAGAGGTTCAGAGAATTTAATTGGCTGGATAACAGTAGTGTGTAAATGAATTGATTATAACTGAATAACTGGTAAGATACTGTGATCTGCTTGTTTGTGTTTCCTAGTAAATATCTAACAATGATATGCTCCTAATTCGCGTCACCATTCCACCTATGAAGATGATAGGAGTTGAAGTCCTTATAAAAGAAAAAAAAAAAAACGCGAGCTCTTCCAAATCCTTAGAATAGCGATTTGTCTGTGCTGGTAGGTACAAACTGTTACAGTACACATATATTCACAGAAACGCTCAATAGAATGAAGGATAAAGTGGAGAGAGACCTCATGCAGCTAGGGACAGATATCCATACACATACTGATTATATACCTGCAGGGCTGTATCCTATTGCCAAAATCAGCTCATGCAATGAAAGGATTTAGATCCTGCTATGAACACAGGATTTACTACACAGAATATGTGAGCTTCCTGTTTAAAATTCCACTGCTTTCCTTGTTCATATTAGGCATATCTATCCTTTGAGCAAATATTTTCTACTGCTGACCAAATGCTGTGCGTGACATGTTTCTCTAGTCGAGATTAGCCTCCGAAATCTAGGCAAAGAATTCCATATGTTCTTATATTCCGTTCTAACTGTAACCAAGCAGTTATAGGACTTATCATGGTTATGTGACACATTGTGAGTCTTACTGCAGCTTCCTGACGTGTCTGTACATCGTTCATCCCATTCGAAATAGCTGAAACGGTGTGTATCTGAATGCAGATAACAAATGAGACATTAATAGATAAGCTTTTCTGCAGAGTTTTAAACAAAGCAGCGTCAGAAAGTCTTTCTAAATGAATGCTTCCATTATATATTCGGTTTACCTTTCTCATATTGCCAAAATATTATTTCCTCCTTACAGTTTGCATGAAATTACATTTTCTATTTTTAAAGTTCGACGGAACGTGAAAAATATAGATTAAAAAAAAAACATGACTTGTGTTGTTTGCTAATTATATTATCTGAATCCTATTATTATAAGGAATCTTCTGTAAATATCAAGAGATCGGCTACGTTTATAGGAATACCACACTCCCAAACTCTCGTATAGGACACCAACCCATTAATATGACATTTGGATAGGACTATGGGGGACTTGTTGGCTCTCACAGTTTTCCTAAATCATGCTGAAGCTTACAAAAGGGTTTCTAGATTGTATGTCTATATCTATACTAACATGGGATGACATTTGCTCTTAATTGAGTTCATAGAAAGCCCCACAAGTAGTAAAATATAGACTCCAACATGGAGTGGGTCAGTCTTGAAATTGTTTATTTAAAAGTTCTTATCTTAACACAATGCCTTAATGTATTTATTGCTATGTTTGTTTCTGTTGTTGTTGTAAAGCTGTGTAGATGTGCAAACAATGATATATATATATATATATAAGCTTTTTTCTTTAAAAAAAAACTTCAACAAATATATAATATAAATATAGATTTTCACTCCTTTCAATTCACAAAGAGATCACTGTGAAGAAACTACACTTTTTGTTTTGTTAACTTTGATTTTTCTCATTTGGTAGATAAAACTACTGACACCAACTCCCTTGGCTCATTAACTGCAAAGCAAACTGCAAGTTAAGGGCTCTCCCTGAGTGGCCCCGTTGGTATAACCGGAGGTCTCCCATATCGGAGCTATCAGGGGATGTGACTGTTGTGGGGTTTCCATGTGTTTTGGAGTACTTTTGGGGTGTTATTAAAATGTATGTTTTCTGTGCCTGTGAGATAATTGAGTCTGGAACTGTACTAAACTCAATTATCTCCAGGCACAGAAAACATACCTTTTAATAAAACCCAGAAAGTAACCCCAAAACACATGGAAACCCCACAACAATCACATCCCATGATAGCCCCGATCTGGGGGACCAACATATCCCAAAATCACCCAGATCAATTGAGGGGTTCGGGATTCCATGGAAGTCATAATTTGACCGACCGCACACAAAGTCTTATGCCCAATATAGTTCTACAGTTTCAGAGGTAGCGGTCGGTCTATTTCAGGGCATTCTAAAACCGAATAAATCCACGAACTCTTCCTGTGGCTCATGGGTAGCCTTTGTTCCCCTAGTTCGTGGGAACAACCCTACCAAATCTCCTGCCTGGTCGGTGAAAAGAAGCAGGCGTTCGTGAAGTTCACCGGCATTCGAGAAGTCGAGTGTCCGATTTTAGTTCCAGATGTTCGACGACCAAGTACCGCTGCCTCTTTTCATGCGGCAAGATGGCCGCCTTTTTCTCCAACACGTGGCATTCGGCAGTACAAACGGTGGCCACACAGGGAGAGTCCTTAATCTGCAGTTTGCTTTGTAGTTAATGAGCCAGGGGGTGGTCGATGTTCGGTAGTTTTATCTACCGAACGAGAAAAATCAAAGTTCACAAAACAA
Organism: Pelobates cultripes; assembly: GCA_933207985.1. Taxonomy (NCBI): domain Eukaryota; kingdom Metazoa; phylum Chordata; class Amphibia; order Anura; family Pelobatidae; genus Pelobates; species Pelobates cultripes. The sequence continues at coordinate 25,196,793 of OW240920.1, read as the reverse complement.
AAGGTGTAGTTTCTTCACAATCACATTAGGCCAATGAAAGTATTTAGAAAATTGGGCAGACTAGATTGATCACATGGTTCTTTTCTGCCGTCTTATTCTATGTTTCTATGTTTCTATCATATATATTGGGAGGGTCTAGTGCTATATATGATAATAAAAGAGTGTAGATAGACTAGACAGAGTAAAAATAAAACCATATAACCATGATAAGTCCTATAACTGCTTGGCTACAGTTAGAAGTAAAAATAAAATTGATTAGGATATTCAATTATTGCTCCTGCACTTGATCAAAGAAGGTTGTGATTTCTAAAACATTTCCTTCCCCAAAAAGTACCAGCTATATTGCTTTGTTTACAATATTCTATGAAATGTCCATTTATAAAACCATATTTACAAAGTGTAGATAAAAGGAAAAAGGATGCATGGTCTTATAATGCAAAGAAAACCTTGTAAAATAAGAGAAAAAAATGAAACTGCACGCAAGAAAATTTTAAACTGTACTTGTGTAATTAAAAAAACAAAAAACAAAACAAAAGACAGCAGTGAAACAATGAACATGCACAAATAGAAACTCGTATGACAAAGAAACAGAAGACAAAGACTGTAACAATGACATGCTCAGTTATTGACTACTAGATATGTGCATTTGTTTTTGGACAACTCGAGAAATTAACAAAAATTTAGCTTTTTGTTCATTTTGTCCAAAAAGACCAGAACATTAACGAATTGCCGAATGGGCAAATGGGACACTGAATTAATTTTGTTTTGCAGCATTTGTTAAACAACAAATACTGTTCCTAGTGAATTAATATCTCCCTTTACGTAGCTCTTGTGACAGCCATTATTTGGATTCCTTCTTTTCCATAGACCAGGGGTGTCCAGGTTTTTTCTGCAGTGGGCCACTTCATTAGAAATGTGTATGGCGAGAGAAAATCACACACTGACACACATACAGATACACACACACACACGTACAGACATGCAGATTCACAGACATACAAAAGAAAAACACACAGGTGCATACACTGACACACATGCAGATACATAAATACACTCTGACACACATACAGATAGATACACTAACTGACAAGCATGTAGATACCACAAGCACACACTAACACACATACAGATAAACAAACAAACACATCCACACTGACATACATGCAGTTACACACAATAACATATATACAGATGCAAACACAAACACACATACAGATCCACAGACACACAGAATGACACGAAGATACACAGAATGACACATTTAGAAACACAAAATGGCACTCATACAGATACACAGGTGCACACATTGACACATATGCGGATACACAGAGACATATACAAACAGGTACACATACAGATACACAGAATGACACACATTCAGATACACAGAATGACACTCATACAGATACAAACAAAATAGCTAAATTGCAAGCTCAGCTATTTTGTCCTTAAATTTGAAATTCACTTTGAATTCAATTTGACTTCCCCACAATTTACACTAGTGAACAGGGCCAGATTAACATAGGGGCTGATGGAGCTGAAGTTCCATGCCCATGCCTATGCCCATTAAGTAGGCCTATCGATAAAAAAAAAAACGAATTATTATTATTTATTTCTACTACTCTTCAAATGTTCTTGTTTTGTGTAGAGGGAATTAAGTATAGAAACTTAAAAGGGATGTAATGGGAAAAAAACTGTCTGATAATGAAATTAGTTAAAGTAAAGATGACTTTGCACACTGTGTAAATGCTCTTGATGCTTTGGTCTCTCTAACACTGTGGCAGGTCCCCTTTATTGTATAATCACTACATACATCTTTTCCCAGACTGCATACCTGCTAGTAAGAAGGGAAGGAGAGGAGTGAACATATGAGTGCTAGGGGACAGTCCCCAGAAAGCATAGAGTGAGGAGCGCATCATTAGACACATTTGCGCCAAGCTCAGGGCATTATCTGCATGGTACTCTGTTAGTTGGCTAGCCTACATGATTGGCAGGCAACCTGACAGTCATTCACACCAGACTAACCAAATTCTTTGGGCAGATCCATCCCCTTTCTAGACATTTCCACCTCTTTGGGCGGTGCAGATTATGTGATTTGTGCCAATGGCCCACCGTTTTATCCCGCTCAATTATGTTCTGCTTCACTAGACACTGCTGTTGGGGGATATGGATTTGCTTGAAATATGAAAGCGAGAGATTAGCATAAGGTATGTGTTTTCTTATAGCTGCACCCTGTGAGTTTCCCTCAAGCTTCAACTCCACCAGATACACAACGCTTGAGAAGTATGACTGTTTCAGCGTTTAGGGCCATCGTAATTGTCAACACCAGGCCCAATGGGCTCTCAATGCGACCCTTCTAGTGACTAACCCTGCAGCATGGTAGTGTTCTCAAATATATAAATCAATCAAGTGTTTTAAGTATCAATATGATCTAATAAAAAAATAAACATTTGGAAAGACTTCATTGGTCAATATTTCATTTTTAGAAGGCTAGAGTCTTTTTTTTTCTTTCACGGAATACAGACATGTCCAGTGTACATCATACTCTGTGTTTTATTTCGTATATAGATTCCTCTTGCTGCTAGCAACTGCTTCACAGACAGTAACCTGAGTAATTAATTCAAATTATGTTTGTGTCAATAAGATCGCCTAAGACTTTAAACTTATTGAAATGTATATTGATTCCTGTTTAGCAAATTACATTCTTACATGTTTTTGGGATAATTACTCCATGTAGCCTGTCCGAACATTTTATTTTCGGCATGTCAATTGTATAATTTATAGAAAGAACAATACAAAATGTTAAATGGGGTTGGTTCAAATATAAATTTAAGTATTTTTTATTTTCTTTATAACAACCGCACAAACATACCAATTTTATTTATGCAAATATCGTTTTCTGTTGGGCTATTAACGCACCTTTGATAAAAACCATCTTATTAAATTAAGGCTGTGCTCCAGCTGTGAAACTGGCATTTTCTGCCTATGGGCTAAAAATTTGATTCCCTGGTGCCTGCAGAGTATTTCAACGAGAAGATGGGCTTTTCTGCTCACAAACCACATGCTGGGATTGTATATTTAATTAGGTGGCAATGCTCAGCTTGGCTTTTATGTAATAGATCCATGGCCAAATTACGTAACAAGTGCTTAATTTTTTTTTCTTCAATTAATTTTGGATAGCGATTGAAAGATCTATTTCAAGTATGTCTGTAATTTGAAGGAAGGAGACATACAGGGACTATCAGGCTGCCTTGTTTCCAATAATTATTAGCACAAAACCAGCTCGGAATTGTGGAGCTTAGCTTATGCTACATTGGTAATTGTGGATTGAAGTATTGAGCTCTCATTTCCATTAACTGTAATAGATGTAAATGTAGTTTTATCTATAAGCAAATCTAATAAGTCCTTTTGGCACTAAAGTGAAAGGATGTGTTTGATATTGCAGGGATGCAACTAGCACCTTATCAAACTATGATTTTTGCCATAGCTATTGTGCAAGGAACTATTTTTTAGAGTATTTCTTTGTCCTATTCTGTATTGTTTCAGTATTTGCAAGAAATGTCATGACGAGGAACTGTGCTTATCCCTGATCATACAAGAATGTATGTTGTGCTCATTTATGGCATGCGTGCATTGTACAAGTTCTAAGCAATTTTTTTTGAGGTCTCATAGCTTTTATTGGAGAACCTGTACAACAGCTACACGTGTGCTGATATGAGTAAATAGGATTTGCACCATACTTCCATAAAGACAACGAGAGAACCAGAATAATTAAGTCATATCTGGGGCTCTACAGAAGCTGATTTGCAGCAAATTAGGGACATTTTCAGGTTAATTCGCTAAACCGGGAGTTTTCAAGATTGTAGGTCAAAATAGTTGTGGTAAAACTTGAAATATTCTCTGACCAAGTATCAAAAAGGTTCCACTGTCCAAGTATACTATTGTTTTTATTATCAACATTTTTATAGCATATTCTATATAAGTAAAATAACATATTCTGCCGTGCCTTACAAATATTCATTGCTGATGTAAAAGAAACAAAAAACAACAACAGGGTCATTGTGTATGGATTTCAATATCAAACTTAATGCCAAAGTAGCCAAACTTAAAAATTCACCAAGTCGGCTACTCAACCAGTTTGGCTATTTTGGACTAAAAGTGAAAATTCATTTAGAATGCACTTTGAATTCCTGACAATTCTCATTTTAGTAAACAACAATGCAATTATTGAAATACAAAATAATTTTGCTTAAAAAAGACTGTTGTATGTGTTTGTCTGCTAAAAGAGCCCAGATATTATTTATCAGTTGAGCTAGCAGTTAAGGTTCAACTTTAATGCAATTCTAGTGAATTCTGTTCATCTCGACAATTAATGAGTAAAAACCATGCCAATGTGCAAATCTCACTAAATATATGAATCTGTAGGGATGCCACCTCCTGTTCATGTGTGTTAATAAATATCTCTTCACTATAATAATAATATTCAGTACGATGTAAGAGGAATAGGAAATTGATCATTTAATGTATGTGAAAAAGTAAAAAGAACGGGATCCCAGTTAAAGGTAGTAATTTCAGCTTTACATATTACTATAAGCATGGCGAACATTTATAGATGCTACTTATTCTTCTTCCAATTAATATTTAGTTTCTGTTGCTGTATCGTAAATACAATTTAATGTTAAAACCTGTAATATGTTTCTTAATGGATAAAGTAAAATAATTAATGCATGAATATGAGGACTGTCCTTCAATATGGTAGGTCATATTCTAATGGCTGTTCTTCTGGAGGACTGAAAAATACCTGGGTTTCGAGCTCAAAGCAAAATTTGATAACCCCTAGGAGTGCATGGATTATTTTGTGTGGAGCGTGTGTGTGCTTGGGGACGAAGGGTTGCTTTTCCCTGAGCCGTGTATGTTTACTGCACTGGTCAATAGAGCATTCACGTACTGTCAAAACATTAGCCTAAAACAGTGGCGTACACATGATCCATGGGGCCCCGGTGCGAAAATTGATCCATGCCCCCCCCCCCGCGCTTACTCTGCGTGGGATGTACGCCAGGGCATGCAGATGCACACACACTTAAAGGACCACTACAGACACCCAAATCACATCAGCTCAATGAAGTGGTCTGGGTGCCAGGTCCCTCTAGTTTTAACCCTGCAGCTGAAAACATAGCAGTTTCAGAGAAACTGCGATGTTTCACTGAGGGTTAATCCAGCCTCTAGTTGCTCTCTCATTGACAGCCGCTGGAGGAGCTTCCGCGATTCTAAGACACTGAACGTATGGGCGGTTTGAATGCGCGCGCAGCTCTTGCCACACATGCACATTCGGAGCTGAGAGGCGGAGGTATCCCCAGCGCCAAGGGAGTCCGGCGCTGGAGAAAGGTAAGTGCTGAAGACACACACACTCTCACGAACAGATGCATACACACTAGCTAACAGACACACACATTTACTGACAGAGACACACTCTGTGACAGATATACATACACACTCACTTACAAAACATACACTCTCACTGACAAACACACACTCACTAACAGACATCAAACAGACTCACTAACAGACACACACAAACACACTCAGTAACAGACACACACAGTAACACACTCACTGACACTCACTAGTAGACACACACTCTAACACACACACAGACACTAACACTAACACACACACTAACACTCACGCACACACTAACATACACACACTAACACATGTTTTTTTTTTAAAATTTAATCCCCCAGCCTCCTTACCTTTTGGAGTGCTAAGGGGATTCCCTGGGGTCCAGTGGTACTGCTGCTGCTGGGCTCCTGGGCGGCCGATCACCGGGCTCGCTGGTGTGCTCCCTATTCAGCTCCCTTGCGCCGTGTACTAATGCCGGAGCTGGAAGATGACGTCATCTTCCGGCTCCGGTATCAATGCTGTGCACGAGGGAGCTGAAGAGGAAGCACTCAGCCAGGGAGAGTGCTCCCTCACGCGCCCGCCAGCCTGCCCGCTGGGTGACACTAGAGCCAGCCTCGGGGGGCCCTGAGGTGGCCGGGTCCTGGGTCCCCCAGGAGAAGAGGCTGGCCACAGTGGGTACATACCGGGTCGCAGGGGCGGCTGGGCCCCCTGGTGCGACCCCGGTATGTACGCCACTGGCCTAAAATAAAAGCACAGAGAACAGACCTACTGGATGGTATATGTGGGTATGAGTACACAATTCCAACCAGTTCACTCTGTCTTGATCCTAATTGTCCTCCATGATCATGGTGGCACATGCATATGAATAAGTGTAAAATAAAACAAGATATTTTTGTCGTCATAGCAGCCAATGAAACAGTATTCCCTGTAAGGGGAAAGTAAAGCACTTGCTAATTTAGAATTCAAATTGGATTTATTGAGTCATGTTATGGAGGGATAAACACAAGTCACTGTTTGTAATAGTTACTGGTTCCTTGTTTGAATGTGTTTGAGGACTTGCTGCTACTGGTGACATCATACTGTCTGTCCTCTATAGTCTCTATGGTACTGTCATCTTCCGTCTTTCCTCGCTTCCTCTCTCTTGCTCTCTTGTTTTATGATACTTCCTTTTTTAACTCTACCATGACTTTTTCATGCTGCTGTAGTAAAACAGCACGTAGTCTGTATACATGGACGTTCAGGGAAATTGCAAATTTGTAATCTAAATGGGAATTATTGAGTCATGTTATAGAGGGAAAACCACCCCTTTTCTTAACGTTGTATTTGGAAATGCTTAACGCTTGGATTGTGTTTCAAATTAATTAAAATATATGTTGGTTTTTTTTCAAATATATGTAGGTTTATAGGTTTCTAGCAAAGTTTGCTGGGTTGATGTTTGCCAGTAGAGCAGGGATAACTCATATAGATCCCTATGTGGCTTCTTACCTCTATGTTATTAATGCCGTGTTTATTTATCTTTAATGGAATACACGGTTTTCATGGCAACAGTCTTTGATCATTGAAAATGCATAACAGATCCATGATCATTAATAATGGGGGTCTATGTTGTACGAGATTCCCAATGGTAAATAATGAGTCCAGGGGATCTCTGCATGTTTCATTAACTCCATTACCCACAGGCCACACTATGAGGGAAGGTGCAGAAATCTGAATTAAATTCTACTTGTTATAAAATAAATTCACAATATGCCACATATATATTGTATGAACATGAATGGATTGTTAACCTCAATGGTGTGTCAAGGTCCATGGGATCACTGTGCGTTTTCCTCTTGTTAGATGAGAACTGTCATTCTTCTGGAATAAAACATTGAAATTCACCTTTATCTGTGGTTAACCTTTTTTCACAGCATGCTCTGTTTTCACTTCAGTGTATAGTATACATTTAGTTACTGACATCCAGTTCAATCCTGGCACACCGAGGGCACACATTGTATAGGAGGACAGGAAACAGAAACATAGTGTGGCTTATATTAATGACTGACAGGGAGCTAAATACAGGCGCTCAGTTACAGGATAGAGCTAAATACAGGCGCTCAGTTACAGGATAGAGCTACATACAGGCGCTCAGTTACAGGATAGAGCTACATAGAGGAGCTCAGTTACAGGATAGAGCTAAATACAGGCGCTCAGTTGCAGGATAGAGCTAAATACAGGCGCTCAGTTACAGAATAGAGCTAAATACAGGCGCTTAGTTAAAGGATAGAGCTAAATACAGGTGCACAGTTACAGGATAGAGCTAAATACAGGCGCTCAGTTACAGGATAGAGCTAAATACAGGCGCTCAGTTACAGGATAGAGCTAAATACAGGCGCTCAGTTACAGGATAGAGTTAAATACAGGCGCTCAGTTACAGGATAGAGCTAAATACAGGAGCTCAGTTACAGGATAGAGCTAAATACAGGCGCTCAGTTACAGGATAGAGTTAAATACAGGCGCTCAGTTACAGAATAGAGCTAAATACAGGCGCTTAGTTAAAGGATAGAGCTAAATACAGGCGCTCAGTTACAGAATGGAGCTAAATACAGGCGCTCAGTTAAAGGATAGAGCTAAATACAGGAGCTCAGTTACAGGATAGAGCTAAATACAGGCGCTCAGTTACAGAATAGAGTTAAATACAGGAGCTCAGTTACAGGATAGAGCTAAATACAGGCGCTTAGTTACAGAATAGAGTTAAATACAGGTGCTCAGTTACAGGATAGAGCTAAATACAGGAGCTCAGTTACAGGATAGAGCTAAATACAGGCGCTCAGTTACAGGATAGAGTTAAATACAGGCGCTCAGTTACAGAATAGAGCTAAATACAGGCGCTTAGTTAAAGGATAGAGCTAAATACAGGCGCTCAGTTACAGAATGGAGCTAAATACAGGCGCTCAGTTAAAGGATAGAGCTAAATACAGGAGCTCAGTTACAGGATAGAGCTAAATACAGGCGCTCAGTTACAGGATAGAGTTAAATACAGGCGCTCAGTTACAGGATAGAGCTAAATACAGGAGCTCAGTTACAGGATAGAGTTAAATACAGGCGCTCAGTTACAGGATAGAGCTAAATACAGGCGCTCAGTTACAGGATAGAGCTACATACAGGCGCTCAGTTACAGGATAGAGTTAAATACAGGCGCTCAGTTACAGGATAGAGCTAAATACAGGTGCTCAGTTACAGGATAGAGCTACATACAGGCGCTCAGTTACAGGATAGAGCTAAATACAGGCGCTCAGTTACAGGATAGAGCTAAATACAGGAGCTCAGTTACAGGATAGAGCTAAATACAGGTGCTCAGTTACAGGATAGAGCTACATACAGGCGCTCAGTTACAGGATAGAGCTAAATACAGGTGCACAGTTACAGGATAGAGCTACATACAGGCGCTCAGTTACAGGATAGAGCTAAATACAGGAGCTCTGAATAGAGCTAAATACAGGCTCAGTTACAGGATAGAGCTAAATACAGGCGCTCAGTTACAGAATAGAGCTAAATACAGGCGCTCAGTTACAGGATAGAGTTAAATACAGGCGCTCAGTTACAGGATAGAGCTAAATACAGGCGCTCAGTTACAGGATAGCGATACATACAGGCGCTCAGTTACAGGATAGAGATACATACAGGCGCTCAGTTACAGGATAGAGTTAAATACAGGCGCTCAGTTACAGAATAGAGCTAAATACAGGAGCTCAGTTACAGGATAGCGATACATACAGGCGCTCAGTTACAGGATAGCGATACATACAGGCGCTCAGTTACAGGATAGAGCTAAATACAGGCGCTTAGTTACAGGATAGAGTTAAATACAGGCGCTCAGTTACAGGATAGAGATACATACAGGCGCTCAGTTACAGGATAGAGTTAAATACAGACGCTCAGTTACAGGATAGAGCTAAATACAGGCGCTCAGTTACAGGATAGCGATACATACAGGCGCTCAGTTACAGGATAGAGATACATACAGGCGCTCAGTTACAGGATAGAGTTAAATACAGGTGTGTTTCTTACTGTACCATAAGTAAACAGGCTTGCTCTTTTTTATTGTTTTAAATTAATTTTAAGACACATAAATGCAATGCATAGATTAATAACTGGTTTCTGCTGTCATGGCAACAAATTCACTCATATATTACCATATATACCCTTCCAGACTAGAATGTATCCAGACTATATAGGAAAATATTACATGGCACATATCTGACTTCAATGTGGGATACTTTTTAGATGGACCTTTAGATCCCAATTGATATTAGTTAATAAAGGGTTAAACTCATAAAAAAAGAAGGAAATGTACCTTTTAAAGGAACAGGCTGACTTTTTTTTTCACTATCAATGTGTCCAAGGTACACACAACTCGTATTTAATTGATATAGGGTGAACCTGTTTGTGCATTGTGCTAGAAGAATTGTGGGCACCTATATCGATTTTCTTAAAAAACCACATAGAGATAGCATTACGTGTGCAGAAAAGTGTGATACTTTTCACCTTTGTATTCCTTTATTATATCTTCAAAATCACCTAAAACCAATCTGCCAGTAAATATCTGTCACAAATAAATGAAATCCACAAAATGTAAAACAAGTACAGGAAACCCATTCCAGAAATAAGTCTATCTCGTAATAAGTAGTTGCGTCCAACAATAAATCCAGGAGTAATTCAATCACTTACGATTTGCATGAATTTTCAGCTGAAAATTGGAACAAATGCAGAGGTAAGTACAGAGACAAATATTCCCCAACCTCTCCCCCACCACCCCTGCAATATGTCAGCTGTTATGGATAACCATGCAACCTATTTAAAAAATATGTATACTGTCAAAGAATATCCTGCAAAATATTATGCTATTTTTTTCTTTTTGAATTGAAGTCAGGTCTTGTGAAAAGACCCCCATTTGTTCAAGAATTAAACCTCTAATAATACTTTATTAAGGCCGATAGGGAGGTAGCTCTACAATAGTCAGGGGATATCCTGTTGGCTAACAATGATCTACGCATTTGTTGAAATTCTACTCGCACTAAGCACTGGCCAGTTTTATGCTCCTTGTTTCCACTGCAAGTATTGTTTTGCTAGTAAATTCCCTCTAAGACATCTAAAGGGAGTTTGGGAAAATCTTGCATTCAAAAACAAAGATCTGTCACAAACTACTCAACCCAGAGGCAGTACTGGAGAGATTTCAATTTAAATTTACTTAACATCAATATTCATCAAAGACCGCAAATTATTGTTAGTCTTGGCAAACTCAGAAAAATTTAGACTTTGATGGCAGATAAAAGGCTCTTGGTCCACCAAGTCTTCTTATTTCCTACCCTTTTCAAGCCTCAATCCCCTTTGATCTTTAGTCTATCTTTTGAAAAAAAAAAACCTTTCTGAAATTTTAAAATATGACCCTTATATTTTTTCCATTGTAATGAAGATTTTGATATTATTATATCTGCTGCTCTATTTAAGTTAACATACTAAATGTTGCAACCTGTTAATTTAGTAATACATATTTATTTTGCTATGTTTCTGGAAGATGGCTTCATAGTCAAGCATTCGTTGGTTATGAGTACGTCCCTGGGCCCACACTAGTTGTTAAAAGAAGTCAATGGAACCAATTATGGGTCTTCTGATATCATTGGGCCCACCATTACTTGTTCCCACCACCCGGGTATGTTTGGCGATAACAATTATGATAATCAATGGGGGCAGGAATACCATTCCATGCAGTACAATATTTTGAAAGATAGTGATAGGTAACATGTTAAATATCAGCTGTTCCTCATATGTTATGGTCTTAGGATTTAACTGACTTGGCATAACTCATTAAGGTCTAGAATGCTAGTAAACATATAACATTGTTATTGGTTTTAAATAATCTGTTACATTGACCCGGATACATTTGGAGAAACATTATTGTCAACCACCTGTTTTCACTCTGTTACATGTGATGAAGCCTGGATGGAGTTGCTAAGGCAGTGATGACTTATATTATCACCTCACAAGCTTATGAATATATTTCCCATAGTCCTCAGAAAGCCGAGAAGCGAGGTGGAAGAAAAATGTGTATTGCATTTTTCTTCCACCTGGGCAAATGCAAATATTACAAGTTTTAGAATGAAATGTTGTATTTCTTAAACTGGGTACTTTGTCTTTAAGAGATATTGCAAACTGACAAGGTGTTAGAAATGGAACATATTGTTTTTCATAAATGTTTCTTTAAGCAATAACCTCTTACCTACCTTCACTAAATAATATGTTTGCTCCATTTTGTCCCAGACGAATTACAATAACAATAATGCATAAACAAGCTTCAAGGCTATGCTACGACTCTTTATACTATGGTATACTTAAGTAGATAAGGATGTTCATACTTTAAGATGCCATCTTCAACTAAGTCAGGAAACTTTCCATGACGTATACACCCTTTAGTTATGGCCAAGTTAAGGGAGGTCCTAAAATGAATAAAGTAAAAAAAATGTTACTTTTTCATTTATGAACTACGGTAACCCTAAAATGGAGACACCTAAGGTATAAATAGGTGTACTTTTAAATGTTAAGACAGAGGAGAGACTTGGAGACAGACTCTGCTCCATCTTAAAATGACAGAGAGGCTGACATGATGACATGTTCAGAAGGGTATGTTAACCTATTAATGATATTTGCAAGCATTTAGTTTAATCTTATAAACTCTGCTATAATGGATTTTATATGTCTATATTTATATGTTTATATAATAAATATCTAAAAGACAAAACTTTATTGCTTCCAAGACAATCCTTATTTTATATTGTATTCTCAATTATTTATATATTTTAAATAGAGGATCTCTGACACTAACTATATAAAATTATAGCTAAGATATCTGTATGGTTAGCCCCGCTAAGTTCTATGCTTTAAGACGTTATAGTGGTAAATAAGCCGCGGTTACAATTGTTAAAGAAACAGTTATGAAAAACAATATGTTCCATTTCTAACACCTTGTCAGTTTGCAATATCTCTTAAAGACAAAGTACACAGTTTAAGAAATACACCATTTCATTCTAAAACTTGTAATATTTGCATTTGCCCATAACAGAAGAGGTGCCCATAATGTAAATTACACAACCATATGATTTCACAGAATATGGCAATATGGGCCTATATCTCCCCCCTCCTCCCCTCCCCCCTTACACACACACACATACAGTTACCATTTAGTTTATTTATTTTTTATTCTGCCGTAGTTGCCATTTACTAGAGATTGGAATGGGACAGAAAGAAAAGCTAACTTTGGTGCTCAGATGCCTATCTTTAAAGGGCAGCTTAAAATTAGCCATTACCAAAGCCCCTTTTTATTGTAACTACATGCCCCACTAGTGTTCCAGAACTAATTAAGAAATTGGAGAATATGAATTGAGGGCCAAGACTTACAGCAAGGCCATCAAAGTGTTTTTTTTCTAACTGAAGGCCACATTCACATAAAATGTATTCCTGGCTAGTGTAAGAAGTATAATATGTATAATAAACCACCCGCAATTTGTCTGAATATGAAATGATTATGACATATTGATTCAGGGGTGAAATATGAATTGACTGTAGCGTGTCGATCAAGGCATGATATATGAAATAATTATGGCATATGGGATTAAGTTTTGAAATGACATGAACACACAAGAGATTTCTGAGATTTTGGCTTTGTCGTTCCCTCCCAAAATATTTCTGCACCCTGCAATAACTTGAAATTGGATGAATTTGAAAAAGAAACACATGGACAGAATTCAGAGAAGACATTTGATTATTTGATCATCAAAACATGTTCAACAGCTGAAGGTTTTAATCAATTCCTATGTAATTTAGTAAAATCAATTTAATAATGCATTTTGAGCTCAGAATGGTGTGATGTAAAATTACCATTACTCAGTTCAAAGACTGGGAGGTTAGATTATGTAGTTAAATACACAGATTGTGTTTATCCACAGTTTTAAATCACTTTTCATCAGAATGTTAACTCGAGAAACAATTTGCAGAAAAAATAAGACGGAAAATGGAAAAAATATACAATAATCTACAAAATATTACTGCACAGAAACATTTTTTGTGCTATAATATCTAGAATTATGTTACAAATGTGTCAACTGCTTAGAGACTAAGGCTAGTTGTACCAAAAAGGGACTCATGAGCAAAAAATGTAATCCAGCTTCTTGATCCAAGGAAAGGGTCGAGGAGGAATTTTTTTTTTCCGAGTTTGTTGCAAAATTGGAAAGTGCTTCAAACTTTTCTTTTGGATCAACAGCAAAAACAGAAACGATGAAGGCTGAACTTAATGGACACATGTCTCTATTCAGCCTATGTATCTATGTAATTTGTTCAGGGTGCCTTATATTTAGTCATTTCCAAAAATGATAAATTAGACTGCACTTTAGCTCCAGAGAGTCAAGTACATGGAGAAATCAACATTTAGAGGGACATATATACACAACGGTCATAGAAAGACACATATATATTTAAACTGATATTGATTTTATAGTTAAGGTATACCTGGAGTCAACATGCATCCAGTTGAGTGTATGTCACCACTTCCTTGTTAGAATTACTGTAGCCATGAATATATAAATAGATATATTTATTCATTATAGCAGGCATTAGGCTAGTACTACAGGGCTTGCAAAAAATGGGGCACATTTACATTGTGCAATAAATGATCATATACTGTAACTAAATCCACACTATTATTGCATTAATCTGGTGTTTTTGTTGTGAGCTATGAAGTTGGTGTTTAGTGACTGAGTGCACTGCATCTTGTATGTTGTATGAATTGGCCCCAGAACCCCGCCTAATAATGTATGCGCGTTCAGGTGAGTACAGCCCTCTTGCTCCATATAGAAATATATTTGGGAGTCCAAGCCAACTCCCATTGCTTTGCACCTGCCCATGTCACAGGTGCCTCATTCTAGTGCCCTATTTAACCTTGCCCTGCAGAGAGTCCCAGGAGGATCGATTTCCCAAGTAAGTGGTTTAATCTCATAAGAGTCGATATTATGATAAAGTCCTGAGGTGAAACGTGTTTGTGGATTTTTAATTGTGTATTGTAATAAAGATTTTTTGGTCACTTCCCTTGTGCCAACAATCTTTTTTATACACTTGATTTTTACCTGCCATTTTTTAGTATCCTGCACTCCAAGAAATCCGAGGTGGGCATCATTCCACCAGCGCTGTTACCAAGGAGCTGTTAGCCTGCTCTTTGCTTGTGAGTACTATTTTAGTTATTATAGATACTGTTGTTTTTATTCGGTGAGTACTATTAGTTGTCTTTTTTTACCCTCTTTCCTGAGTGTGGACCATATCCCAGACGGAAGAAACCCACAACATATCCCATAAGCGATGAATTTACCGCTGTACGCCCTTCACACTAGAGCTAGCTATAACTCTATTAAATGTGAGTTTATTCCCATTTAATTCATCTATATTCATATTGGACCGTTCATATTGCACTATTGGTTCTTTTTATCTGTTTTTTGTCTTTCATATGAGTGGATTCATCTGGAAAAAGACACTGAGGATATTACTCCCGTTTAAGCACTTTATTCTTGATTTGATCTGAGTAAGATTCTTTTTATTAGATTTTTTTTTTCTGATATCTGAATTTTTTACTTATTTTATGTGTTGTGACTTTTACTTATTTTATGTAGTGATTTTCACTGCTCATTATATTTTGTTATAAGAATTGGTGCAGCCCTTACTTCTATTTTTCTCACTATCTTTGTCTCCGAAGGGTTTGGAGGGATCTCCCTTGCTACCCATCTGTTAATTAACGCTTACTCTCTTTTTCTGTTGTTCAAAAAAAAAACTATTACATTTTGTGATCTTCGAAGTTGGCATTTAGTGAGTGAGAGAGTGAGTGCACTGAATCTTTAGGGTTTGTGGCACACTCCCCAGGGATAGATTAATGCTCACCAGGGCTATATTTTCACTTGAAAATGGCTAATGAGCACATGGAAAGGGTAGAAGAGTATGGAAATTGAGAAATGATCCATGAAGGGCCCAAAAGTATTTCAGCATGGGGCTTATTGAAAACTGCTTTTGCCTCTAGCTCTACACGAGTATATTAGCATCAGAAACATTTACACATTGATTTTTTTTATTTTTTTTAGGAACTTGTAAATAATGAAAACAGAAATTATTATCATGACAGCAGCAAGGGTGAAGAAAAATGCTCTTGTATATGAACTTGGAGCAAATATGTTATTTTTATTTTAACATGAATAGCGACAGAAAAGGATCAATAATTAAGAAAAATGGCCATTGTAAATTATGATGTCAAAAGAAGAAAAAAAATATTAATACAGGGGGAAAAAAAGCAGACGTGAAGGTATTTTCATTAATACGCTCTGTAGATCTGGTTAGCGCAGTAGCCCATCTCCAGAGATAAATGATGAATAAAAGGTACATTTTATTGCATGAGGCTATAAAACTGCTATTAATTATAGAAGCCCGCAGAGTGTATAGCTGTTTATACCGTAATTATAACCATTTTCTGAATCTTATTTGTTATTCAGTGTTTTTAGTTGTTCCCATATGTGTTTCAGTGCTGAGTTTTGAATATTTGGTTGTCATTTGCCTGTGTTAGATTCTTCCATATTCTTTCCCTACAGATGGGCTTCTTCACTGATATACATAGTGTCAGTCACGCATGATTTTGCATAATTTTTCACTGTTTAAAATATGCCTCACACTCCTATGGCTTGGAGTTGCCCTTGGCTTATTCGATGTGCTCAAAAGATAACTTGTTCTAAATGTGACAAAGAAGGGCTGGCAACCTCCCAATTTCATTTTAATATGATTAATGCAAAACTTGCGTAGAGCCAAATTCACAGGCAATTCCATAGAAAGTCACTTGTCTTTTTTATTTATTTTTATTATTATTGTTATTTATTAGAGGTAACCAGACAAGATCAAATTCAATGGGATGACCTATTTCAATATGTCTTTCATAACTTTAAGGCAACATTATGCCTGTTACTGTTTAGCTTGATGGATATATAACACCGTAATACTTGAGTATTGCAGACACTTGTAATACTTTCTTATTAGACAAACAGAACATTACAACATTTCAGGAGATACTCCCTATATGGGATGATTCTATAAAGACAAAGGCACCATTCTTGTCTTTATTGGCATTACACTGATCAGCCACAACATTAAAACCACCTGCCTACTATGAGTTAGGCCCCCCTCATGCTGCAAATATCTCCACAAGTACATTATTTAAGTTTGGTAAGTTGCGAGGTGAGTCTCCATGGATCAAATTAGTCATTCCGCTCATCCCACAGATGCTCAATCAGATTGAGATCTGGGTAATTTAGAGGCCAAGCACTCTAAACTCTTTGTCAAACTGCAATGCACTGTGTGTAATGACACACTTCTATCATGGCCAGCATTATGCTTTTCAGCAATTTAAACTACAGTAGCTCTTCTGTGTGATCGGACCAGACGAGCTAGCCTTTGCTCACCAAGTGCATCAATAAGCCTACATCACCCATGACCCTGACGCTGGTTCATCAGTCATCCTTCATTGCACCACTTTTGGAAGGTACTAAACACTGCATACTAAGAACACCCCACTATTCTTGCCATTTTGGAGATGATCTGACCCAGTCGTCTAGCCATCACTATTTGGCCCTTGTCGAAGTCACTCTGGATCTCTTCATTTGCCCATTTTTCCTGCTTCCAGCACATGAAATTCAAGAACTGACTGTTCACTTGCTGCCTAATATCTCCCACCCATCGACATGTTCCATTGTAACAATATAATCAATGTTATTCACTTCACCTGTTTAATGTTTTAGCTGATTAGTTTACCTGTATATATCTATATCTCTCTCTATATATATATATACATATATTTGTTAACACATTGAGAGTAGTTAGACAGGAGAGTGTTAAATCTATCAAAATGTACTATGAGGTGATGAATATAGCTGAGGACAATGTTACATAGTTACATAGTTACATAGCTGAAAAAGACTTGCATCCATCAAGTTCAGCCTTCCTCACATTAGTTTTTTGCTATTGATCCAAAAGAAGGAAAAAAAAAACAGTTTGAAGCACAATTTTGCAACAAGCTAGGAAAAAATTCCTTCTTGACCCCAGAATGGCAATCAGATTTATCCTTGGATCAAGCAGTTATTACCCTACATTGAAAGATTATATCCTTGAATATTCTGTTTTAGCAAGTATGCATCTAGTAGCTGTTTGAACATCTGTATGGACTCTGATAAAATCACTTCTTCAGGCAGATAATTCCACATCCTGATTGTTCTTACAGTAAATGTGATACTCTACATCTGCTCAGAAGTAAAGGAGGAGACTATATTTAAAAGAAGAAAAACTACCACAACAAGAGGACATAGTCTTAAATTAGAGGGGCAAAGGTTTAAAAATAATATCAGGAAGTATTACTTTACTGAGAGGGTAGTGGGTGCATGGAATAGCCTTCCAGTTGAAGTGGTAGAGGTTAACACAGTGAAGGAGTTTAAGCATGCGTGGGATAGGCATAAGGCTATCCTAACTATAAGATAAGGCCAGGGACTAATGAAAGTATTTAGAAAATTGGGCAGACTAGATGTGCCAAATGGTTCTTATCTGCCGTCACATTCTATGTTTCTATGTAAGTCTGTACTTGGCAGAGAATGTTAAATCAAGATAAGTGATGGGTTGGTGTTGGCATGTTCATCAGTTAGAATCCCAGTATTTTCTCCCATTGCTCAAGCGCCATGGATAATACAGTTCATTTTCATAGTGGTATCTCCAGTCCTTACAAGGAAGATATACCACTGACATATTTAGCTTCTTAACCACTCTGAATTCTTAGTTCGAGTTTGTCCAGTGTTGCTCATTGCTGGTCTCTTTAGTTATATTGAACTGGCTCAATGAACGAGTAGAAAAATATAGATTAAATACTATAAGATCCTAAAGATGACAAGTACAAAACAAAATTAAAAATTAATAAAGGTCTGCAAACTTTTTTATGGTGATTTCTGGTCCTTTGATAATGAATTTGCTATCAGGAATAAAATATGTAGAAAGGGGGGTGAAAATGGTGAAAGAACTCCTCGAAAACAGAGGGACCACACCATCAGTAAGTCATATACAAATTAGACTCGATGACACTCATCTTCTCTATCGCTTGGGGATTTTCTATTGTTTCAGAATGAACTGATGAATTTAGTATTAGAGCATGCCTGCTCAAGTTATGATCAGATCAACATTGTTTGACCAAGATTATGCTGCTAACAAACGTCTGTGGCAATTTTGTTCGAGCCACAGGAAGCAGCTTCTGTTTACCTGGAACCAATAAACTATTTATTTAGCAGGATTGTACAGAGCGCTCACTATACAATAAAGAGGTGCACTTGCTCTGGAATAGCTCTTTGCTGCTTGCTCGATCGGCTTGACATCTTTTTAGCTTTTGATGAAATATTCAGTAAGAATGACTAGAACATAAAGTTGCATTGTATTCATACACAGTGTTGTTACAGAAGTGGTACCATTTTGGTACATTGTAGAAGGCAGTGGTTCCCAAATCAGTCCTCAAGCACCCCGACCAGTCCAAGATTTAGAGATCCCCTAGTTGTGTCTCATGTGTTTTAGAAAGAAAATACCTTAGGCACAACTGGATAATCCCTAATTCTTGGGAACCACTGGAATAAGGTTTTCCTCCTTACCACTATGTATGGACTCCTACTTTGTATTTCCCTATTACCAAATGCATTCGTGATGTCATTTCTTACCAAGATTACTCCAACATGTGCATCCACTGCTAATTGCACTTTTGGCATATTTATTTACTTAAATACAATGTAACACATATTACATTTTAATTTTCATGCAGAAGACTATAAATCAGTAAATTAAATGGTTTATGTTAAACTATTTCCTTGTGTCATACAATCCTGTTATTCCCATCACAAAGATCTTTCCTCTTTTGTTATATCAACTGGCAAAATCAATTTCGAATGATAAAAGGTAATGCCTTGGTTCCTGCAATATCAGATTAATCTATACTTTAACAGCTGTAAGATGGCATTTTACCAATATCTACTGCAGGTCCCGATCTTCATAACACACCGACGAAATGCTACAGGCCTGCAAAATCCTTTAACTCGCCCAAAGCTAATTCAATCAGAGAATGATAAAATATTCATCATATTTTCCTACTTCCAGAAAATGAATTTGGTACCTTAATGTGGCTTATGCAAATCTTGTTAAAATACCAGGAAACAATTGAAAAGATATTTCTTATGTATATGTATTTCCATTTTTATTTTATTTTCTCAGTCACAGATAGCCCGCTAGTTGTACGAACAAAGCACAGGAGATGTCTCTTTGTCAGAATTACTCCAAATATAAAACTATTTAGAATCTTAATGGGCTTTGCTATTTGTATACAGAAGAATTGTTGTGCGGGCAGAATGCATTTTATTTTAATCTAATCCATGATAAGAATTTCATTTGTGTGTGTTCATGGATCTACGTTGTTTGCAGAGGAATCAGCGCATAATGCAATACCATAACAAAAAAAAAAAAAAAATCTGCGGCATGTATGTGATTTTCATTGATTCAGTGCAATCTTAAGTCATTTTTTTTCTTATAATGCTGCATCCATTCTATTCAAACACCAGCAGAACCACACTGTATAATGCACCCTGTGCCACTTCATTGTCGCAGATGTCCTCTACATCTGGCAAGAGCCATTTCGGTTCATGTCAACAATAATTCAGTTTAACAGCTGTCTCTTTTGACAAGCTTAGTGTCAGACTCTGAAATGACAGAGTGGCAGTCTTCCTTTTCTTTAACAGAACAAATAGAAAATTAACTGTTTGTATACAGGTTTACTGCTCTGGTTTGGTTACTAAAAAAAAACATGTTTTTTTTTTCCTTAGAGGAAAAGATTTGTCAATTTTGATGTGTTTTTAGAATAGCTGTAAGGTGCCGGTTCTGATACGGTTCTCGGTTGTTGAGTAGCATGTGAGAGTAGGCCCATATTCGCAGATTTCTGTATTGATTCCAAAGTGTTCTATTCAAAAAGACAGGATTCCATATGCTATTACACTGAGTGATCTTAAGCAAAAATGCACAGGAAATTTAAAATGTGTTGATTCCTTGTTTCGGGTGAGAAGGCGCTATATGTCAAAGGTCTATCACAGTTTACCTCAGCTGTAAAATACAACAATATTTTTTGCAAAGCAGTGTAACAGGGAGCTGAGTTAGCCAGCTGTTGTACCAGGAATTGAATGTAAAAAAAGAGGATGTATACTGGTATAGATTTAAAAAAAGAAAAAAATGAAAATGTTCAAGGCATTCATCTTTTTCAAGATATGATAGAAACATATTTTATCATCTACCTGCCTGTTTTTTAGTATAGTTACATTTGTTTATGCAATAAATCTGTATGCATTACACAGAAGCATTTTATAATTCCTAGCAGTAATAGCATGTAAAGATATACTTTATATTGATCCACCTATTGCCATCTTTGGACCTCTTACAACACAAGACCAATTGTTTGTAGACACTTGCCTGTCATTTATTACAAATTCTGGGCATTAATAGTAACAGGTCCCCCCAATGGCTTCCATATTTCTGGGGAGACTTTCCGATACATGCTAAAACAAAACACCTGGGATTAATTCTATGTTGTTAGAAGAACCTGAGAGAGGTAAGGCAATTAGAGCTGTTTTTTAAGATATGGTTCATGGTTATCTGCAGGTCAGTCAAGGACCTTAAAATTGCATAAGGCAGGTAGCCTTCTTGTAAAATTCACTAAACCAAGAACTGTCTGTCAGACTCCTCCAGAAAATGCCTTACCACTACTCCAGAATCTAGTGTTGGTGAGCTTTACACAAACCCAGCCATTACTTAGTGTCACACATACTAATATTAAACTTGGTGGCAACTCCTTAGGCATTGACTTTCATTTTATATATACCGTAATGTACAGTTCTTGCACTGAAGCTGCTTCCAGAGTCGATTTGGAACTCAGTATGGAGTGTTGCAAATGTGGGCAAGTGCTTTTAACACGTCAGGTGCTTCAACATTTTTATGTCCTATTCTGAGAGCTTGTGCTTTGCATCGAAGCTGTTCTGTCTCTTAAACATTTGCCCTCTAAACTAACAGTACTTAAGTAGCAAAAGTAAATATCCTATGACAGAGCTATATTGAAGGTCAGTAAAGCTTATTCTCTGCTGCGGTCGTCTATGTTTGATTTTAGCCATTGCAGTGAATATATGATACCAAATAATCCATGAATTCTGATCCATGCACCAGTTTATGAGTCTACCAAAAATATGGTCCCCACATGGACAACAGTTGGTTGGAAACTAATTCACTGTCTGTAATGGAAATGCAGAATCTGTTTCCAGGTGAACACTGCACTCAACGTCTGCCCATAAAGTTGGTTAGGAAGTGCAAAGTTCAGGAATATCCAAGACATCAACATGGCACTATCATATTGGAACTCTCAGATAATGTACACTATACAATACAACACAATATACTGCACAACACACTAATAAACACTACACTACAACACTGCTACACTTACTATTTTAATTTAGAAAAATAAATCTAAATTGGATTTTTTTTTTCTAGTCAATTATTTTGTAATTTTCATCAAAAGTGATATTATTACAGCTGACTTTACAGTGAACAGACTTGTGTGAGTTATTTTACACTGTGCTACCCTCATACACAGAAAATGTTCACAGTTCATAAAAATAGTGACATTTGGATATCTAAGAGGCTAGTCATGCGGCAGCCTCGGAGTCCAGGGATCCGCTCCTCTTCTGTTAGCCAGGAAAAAGCCACGTGCTCTTCTAACTCCATCCTCCTTTCAAGTAGACCTGACTACATGTGGGGTTGCCAGGTAACTCTGCACATTGTGCAGGCATTCTTAATGTTGCAGGACCCTGCAAAACACTACATTTTTATAATAACATTTAAAGGGTCATAATTAGAGGACACTTCCTGCTCTTTGTGTGATTTGGTGCAGTGTGATGATTCTGTCCAATAGTGTTTAAGTTCACTCTATATATATATTTCCCTTTTCCTGGTAGTATGTGCCCTATCCTGGTTACCTGAAAGTGAATTTTAGAATTGATTCTTTCTTGTTACTGACTATTCTGTATATCTTGCATCTTTGATCTTGTTTTGTCTAATCATTTATCTGGTATCCCTGACCTCAGTTTGTTTTCTACTTATATGTTTTCTACTTCTATTCTGTTAAAACTCTAAGGTCCAGTTATATGTAACCTCTGGTTTCCATTTACCTCCCATTGGCTAACTGTTTCCCTATTCTCCGTAAGTTAGGGTTACCTACCCTAACAGGCATATAGTTTATTGAACTTTGTATAGACAAAAACTACACCGTACTGTGGACTAATGTTTAGTGTTCACTAGACACTTTGAGAACAGCAATATCTAAGCTTAAAGCATGAAAAGAAAGATGGAGAGAAACATGATCTGTGTTACATCTTTCCTAGACCTTGAACTCTGCACAAAAAAGCAACTTATGCTGTGATCAGTATTCAGTCCCAGCCCCTGTTCTGAACAACGGGCTACTGCCCTTTTATGAACTGAATTTTATGTTCCTTTTCCAAACATGAACCTTTGATAGTCCCATTCCTTGTAATACCTATAAACCTTCATACTACACACTATAAACCCCAGTCAGGCATAGTTTATGTATTGCATAGGGCCATGTTTGCAAAGCAGGGCTGCTCCATGATAAATAATAATACATAATGATACTATATCTTAGTATGCGGTCATTTTAAATTTCTCATAATATTTATCTTTCTAGAGAAAAGCAGTAAATATTAAGATGACCAAGATGCAGATATACATATTTATACATTTATTGTGGAGGTCACCGTTCCCATCAATGTGTTTATGTATAGATATATCATCCATACATTCATCATCCATCCGTCTGTCCATCCATCCAACCATCCATCATCCATCCATCTGTTTATCCATCCATTCATCCGTCCAACCATTCATCATCCATCATCCATCATCCATTAATCTGTCTATCCATCCATTCATCCGTCCGTCCATCCATCTATCCATCCATCCGTCCATCCATCCATCCGTCCATCCATGCACCCATCATCCATCCATCCATCATCCACACATCTGTCCATCCACTGATCATCCCTCCATCCACCCATCCATCTATCCATCATCCACCAATCCGTCAATCCATCAATCATCCGTCCATCCACCCATCCATCCATCAATTATCCATCATCCACCCATCCGGCCATCCATCAATCATCCATCATCCGTCTAACCATATATCATCCACCCATCCATCATCCACCCATCTGTCCATCCATCAATCATCCATCATCCGTCTAACCATATATCATCCACCCATCCATCATCCATCCACCATACATCCATTCATCGATCCATATATCCATCAAGTTTCTGTTTGCCTCATTTACATTTAGTAAGTGCATTTTATTTATATGCTGAATAACACTCTTTTTCATTACATATTCACATTATTTCCCCCTGCCCATTTTGCACAGCCTTTCATGCTCTTTTGTATTTGTTCTGTAGATAATGAAAACCCCACAGCAACTTGTGACAAAGATGAATCATAAATATCTAGTGCAATGCTTCATGCTGTGTCCACTCCAATGCTATCTCTACTTTGGGTCCTTCTTGGATGGATTAGTTTACCTCCATCTGGCACCCTCTCCATTTGAATGTTGCATCACGCATCTTCACTTATATATACACTGCTCAAAAAAATAAAGGGAACACTTAAACAACACAATGTAACTCCAAGTCAATCACACTTCTGTGAAATCAAACTGTCCACTTGGACGCAAGTCTCTTTTCAGCTATGTAACTATGTAACTTAGGAAGCAACACTGAGTGACAATCAATTTCACATGCTGTTGTGCAAATGGGATAGACAACAGGTGGAAATTATAGGCAATTAGCAAGACACCCCCAATAAAGGAGACCACTTCTCAGTTCCTATGCTTCCTGGCTGATGTTTTGGTCACTTTTGAATGCTGGCGGTGCTTTCACTCTAATGGTAGCATGAGACGGAGTCTACAACCCACACAAGTGGCTCAGGTAGTGCAGCTCATCCAGGATGGCACATCAATGCAAGCTGTGGCAAGAAGGTTTGCTGTGTCTGTCAGCGTAGTGTCCAGAGCATGGAGGCGCTACCAGGAGACAGGCCAGTACATCAGGAGATGTGGAGGAGGCCATAGGAGGGCAACAATCCAGCAGCAGGACCGCTACCTCCGAAGCAGGAACAGGGGGTGCAGGAACAGGAGGAGCACTGCCAGAGCCCTGCAAAATGACCTCCAGCAGGCCACAAATTTGCATGTGTCTGCTCAAACAGTCAGAAACAGACTCCATGAGGGTGGTATGAGGGCTTGACGTCCACAGGTGGGGGCTGTGCTTACAGCCCAACACCGTGCAGGACGTTTGACAGAGAACACCAAGATTGGCAAATTCGCCACTGCCGCCCTGTGCTCTTCACAGATGAAAGCAGGTTCACACTGAGCACATGTGACACACGTGACAGAGTCTGGAGATGCCGTGGAGAACATTCTGCTGCCTGCAACATCCTCCAGCATGACCGGTTTGACAGTGAGTCAGTAATGGTGTGGGGTGGCATTTCTTTGGGGGCCGCACAGCCCTCCATGGAGCACAGAGGTAGCCTGACTGCCATTAGGTACCGAGATGAGATCCTCAGACCCCTTGTGAGACCATATGCTGGTGCGGTTGGCCCTGGGTTCCTCCTAATGCAAGACAATGCTAGACCTTATGTGGCTGGAGTGTGTCAGCAGTTCCTGCAAGACAAAGGCGTTGATGCTATGGACTGGCCCACCCATTCCCCAGACCTGAATCCAATTGAGCACATCTGGAACATCATGTCTCGCTCCATCCACCAACATCACGTTGCACCACAGACTGTCCAGGAGTTGGCAGATGCTTTAGTCCAGGTCTGGGATGTGTTCCCTCAGGAGACCATCCGCCACCTCATCAGGAGCATGCACAGGCGTTGTAGGGAGGTCATACAGGCACATGGAGGCCACACACACTACTGAGCCTCATTTTTACTTGTTTTAAGGACATTACATCAAAGTTGGATCAGCCTGTAGTGTGTTTTTCCACTTTAATTTTGAGTGTGATTCCAATTCCAGACCTCCATGGGTTGAAAAATTTGATTTCCATTTTTTTATTTTTGTCTGATTTTGTTGTCAACATATTCAACTATGTAAAGAACAAAGTATTTCAGAAGAATATTTAATTAATTCAGATCTAGGATGTGTTATTTTTGTGTTCCCTTTATTTTTTTGAGCAATATATATATATATATATATATATATATATATAGTTTTAGAAATATCTACATTGTTTCCATAAAAGAAATAATTGAAGAGTCAGGATTGGCTAAGAAAGCTCAGCCACTGTTTTATTGCGGGATCAGTCAAACAAAATCATGTGAATTTTCTACAAACAAGAAAGATTGAAAGATGATTTTCCTATTTTTAAAAATGTTTTTACTTTATCTTTTTAAACTTTTGAGTGTTTTATGTACATAAAGCATTAAAAAGGGGATTAAGACCAGCCTCAAATGTCACTTTAATTTCAGCTCAGAGTTCTGCTTCATATGGAAATACAAGCACACTGACTTAATCTTAACAGCGACTATGTGCTTCTTACCTTACTATTCTCCAGTAATACCTAACCTTAGTGGTTAAATAAGACAACCCATTTGCTGTCTTTAATCCTAATTGGAAATTGAGTTTGTTAGGTTAAAATCACTTTCTACATCCCTTTGGACAAACTTTCATATTTGTCTTTGGCAATAATTTTACTTTATATACCCCTATAAATGCATACGCTGTGTGTGTACATAGCTACAGAGTAATGAATATGGTATTAAGAGTATTAAAATGTAATATTAATAGTGAGTAACTGAGTATTGCATAAGTAGTAACATAATATCATATTTATAGTATTCGAGTATGTTTTTAATAGTAACAGATTGTTTTAGCATCAACAAAGCATGATGTTAATTGTATTAAAATATTCTGATATTAATATTAGCTGAATATGGTATATTGAATATTTTTGGCTTGTGGCGTGTATACTATGTACAGCATCAGAGTATGGTATTAACAGTTAGTCTATGGTATTAATAGAAACAGACTGGCGTATAGTTGTATATACTATGGTATTACTATGAGATCAATAGTAACAGAGTATGGTATTATTACTACACTTGTGACAATGTTTATCGTGAATGACCAAAGCAGGTCTGGTCCAGATTACTTCAATGATTAGAGGATTCCTTTTCTTAATGTGTTGATTGATCCAAATTTAGCATCCAAAACCTGTCTCAGGTCATTGTGGTCTACACAGGGTGACCAGATCCACCATGTTTACAGGGACACATATCATTTTGTCATATTTATGAAACACATGAAAATGGTAGCCCTGCAGTGTGTATAATGTATATTTTGCAGGCTTCTTCACTTCCTAATTGCTTAATTGCTAATTTCTTCATTGCCTAATTGCTTAATCATAAACACCTTCTTCTGAATTCTTCATATTACAGGGCCACCTTTTGCATGTGCTGCCCATCAGTATGCATGTATGTATGATATATGTCCCAGAAAACATGCTGAATCTGGTCACCCTGGTTGCATATATGGCATTTTTCGTGTTCTGTGTTCCAGTCTTCCCCATTCAATCCTATTTATTTTTAGCAGCCTTTGTAAGGCTAAACCCCTCCATTGACGCTTGCAATGCATCCCGGAGCATTACCATAAACAGTAATCAGCACAACTAAAGGAAACTCCTTCTAATGCAGTAATCAGATATCTTAATGCTAAAGACTATTATTTAGTTTTCATCTGCAAATAAGTTGAGTTTAAAATACTCAGACACACGATCAGTGCTCAAGAAGCTACAGCTCAGCCTCACAAACATTCTAGTTTCTTTTCTGTTCCTCGTTACTCGGGTAAGTGTTTCGTAAAGTATGAGTGTGTGTGCATTTACGTTTTTCTTTTTTAAGTGTGCTCCTCACCAAACTGGCTGTTGAGGTACCATGAACAAAATGTATGTTGTTTAATTTTAATAGTAGCATAACATACACACTGACAAAACTGCTTTGCGATGATTAGAAGAATGTTTTAAACTAAATAACCAACTCCTTTATCAGAGTTAAGAAGTCCCACGAGTGTTTGTAGATTATTTTCGATGTAAGATATAACTGGGTATATGGTTATATAATAGCTTTGAATGCAGTACCTTTCAAACCCTGAAGGTTACTGACTCCAACCCCTGCATTTCTCTGTCAACTTTTGTAAAGGTACATTATAGTCACCCAGAGACCATTAAATCTCAATGAAGTGGTCAGGGTGCTTTGACCATTTCATTTTAATTTTGCAATGTAAATGTAGCGTGATGTGGAATTTCCCAAGGGAAAGCATTGATTCAATGGTTTCCTGTGGGGAAGCTTGGACATTAGGTCCCCAATGCTCCTCTATGCATATGATTGAAGCACCGCAGAGGAGGACATGCCTTCTTGATGACATCATGGCAGGTGGAAAAGTGAGCAGCATCAGTGCCAAGTGAGCCTCGGTGCTGGAAAAAGGTAAGTGAAGCATTTGTTTTATTATTTTTATATGGTAAAGGGGTGATAACTTAATACCACTGGCAACTGGGCACTCTAGTATTGGGACTACAGGTTTATATTCCTAACTCTGTAATGTTTCTTTAAAGGGACACTATAGTAACTCGGACCACTTAATCTCATTGAAGTAGTCTGGGTGCAGTGACCCTGTATCCTTAACCCCTTAGTTACCAGACCGTTTTTCTTACCATTAAGGACCAGGCCTCTATTTACATTTCTGTGGTGTTTGTGTTTAGCTGTAATTTTCCACTCATTTACTGTACCCACACATATTATATACTGTTTTTTACGCTATTAAATTATGTTTCTACAGATACCATTATTTTCATCATATCATATAATGTACTATAAACAAATTCTAAAATATGATGAAAACATTTAAAAAAACACACCTTTTCTAACTTTGACCCCCAAAATCTGTTACGCATCTACTACCGCCAAGCAACACCCATGTGAAATAGTTTCTAAATTTTGTCCTGAGTTTAGAAATGCCCAATGTTAACATGTCCTTAGCTTTTTTGGAAAGTTATAGGACAATAAGTACAAGTAGCACTTTGCTATTTACAAACGCTTTTTAAAAAAAATCAACACAAGTTACATTGTAACACCGATATATGTCAGGAATCCCTGAATAACCCTTCACATGTATATATTTTTTAACAGATGACAACCTTAGGTATTAAACTTGGGGTATTTTGACTCTTTTCATGCAACCATTTTACCACCAATCTATGCCAAATTAAAAAAAAAATTATAATAATTGGTGATTTTTTCAACACACATAGCAATTTAAGAATACATGTACGGAGATTTTTAAGGGTTACTGACAAAGAACACCCCAATATGAGTTCAGCAACATCTCCTGAGTACAGTGATACCCTGCATGTATAGGTGTGTCGGGTTCTCTCAGGGCTAAAAGACCTTATTTGGAGGGTGTGCATTCCAGTTTTCCAACATGGAATTTTCACAACTGGTCATCATGCACCCATGTCCTATTTGGGGCATTTTTAAAGCCGGCCAATGTAACTTACCCCCATCAAACCATATATTTTTGAAAAGAAGACACCCTAGGGTATTTCAAATGGTGGTATTTTAACACTTTCCACGCACTAATTCTACCACCAGTCTTTTTCAAACCTTTGGGTAGTCATTTTTTTGTGTTCTTTTTCTCTCACATTGTACTTTAGGCATAGATTCTCAGTTCCCGTTATGTGTTACTGACAAAGAACATCCAAATATGTGTTCAGCAACATCTCCTGAATATAGTAATACCCCCCATGTATAGGTGTGTCGGGTTCTCTCAGGGCTAAAAGACCTTATTTGGAGGGTGCACATTCCAGTTTTCCAACTTGGAATTTCACAGCTGGTCATCATGCACCCGTGTCCTATTTGGGACATTATTGAAGCTAGCCAATGTAATTTGCCCCCATCAAACCACATATTTTTGAAAAGTAGACACCCTAGGGTATTTCAAATGGTGGTATTTTAACACTTTCCATGCACTAAGTCTACCACCAGTCTTTGTCAAACATTTGGGTAGTCATTTTTTTGGGTTATTTTTCTCTCACATTGTACTTTAGGCATGGATTCTCAGTTCATGGTATGTGTTACTTACAAAGAACCTCCCAATATGTGTTCAGCAACATCTCGCGAGTACAACAGGGCCCCCGATGTACAGGTGTTATGGGTTTTTGCAAACTTACAGGGGTCAAATGTAGGGCTTTCCTCTTTTCCATATTTGCACATTGAAATTTGACAGATTGGTTTGCTGGGCCTATGTTGCCTTTGAGACCTTATAGCAGCCCAGGAATGAAAGTTAACCCCATCATGGCATACCATTTGTAAAAGTAGACAACTCACGATATTCATAATGGGGTATGTCCAGTCTTTTGAAGTGGCCACTTAGTCTCAAAAACTGGCCAAAGTTAGCGCTTTTATTTGTTTTTTTGCATTTTTTCACACAAAAACTTCACTTTTACTGGTGATTTTATCGTCATTATATATTTTACTGTTTTAAACACTCATATTTGTGGTCAGCGAAGTCTCCCGAGTATAACAATACCCCCCATGTACAGGTTTTATGGTGTTTTGGAAAGTTACAGGGTCAATATAGGGCTTGCCCAATTCAGTTTGCCAGATTGGTTTGCTGGACCTATGTTGCCTTTGAGACCATATAGCAGCCCAGGAATGAACATTAACCCCATCAGGGCATACCATTTGTAAAAGTAGACAACTCATAGTATTCAAAATGGGGTATGTCCAGTTTTTTGTAGTGGCCACTAAGTCACAAAAGCTGGCCAAAGTTAGCGTTTTTATTTGTTTTTGTTTTTGGGGGGGGGGTTGGATTTTTTTGCATTTGTGAATCATTGTGCTATGTTTTTTTGTTTCAAACACTTATATTTGTGTTCAGTGAAGTCTCCTGAGTATAAAAATACCCCTCATGTACAGGTTTTATAGTATGTATGTTTTTTTTTTTTCAATTCATATTAAACTTCCCCGAACGCACCAGAGCAGGGAATCTCTCTAATCTATGTTCGGTGAAATTAAAGGGAAGGCTTCCAATGCTCTGCTCTACACTGCTCCGTGGGGAGCGATCACTCGGGTGCCCGGCAGTCTGGGGGGTATTCCACGATGCCTTAATATTGAGGCATCGTGTAATACCATAGAGCGGCTGGAAGTGATCACGATCGCTTCAGCGCTCAAATTTACTGCGGACGTATGAGGTACGTCCGCGGTCCTTAAGGACCGTTTTTTGTAGCACGTACCTAATATGTCCGCGGTCCTATAGGGGTTAAACCTGCAATGTAAAACACTATAGTTTTAGAGAAACTGCAATGCTTAGAGTGCAGTGTTAAGACTGCCTCTAGTAACTTTCTACCAGACAGCCACTAGAGGTGCTCTCTGCAATTTCACAAAGTGTGACTTCATGAAATAACCCTGGATGTCCTCACACTTTGCATGAGCAAGACCTAATGTGTACGCATGATGCTTGCCACGCATGTGCATTAGGTTGCACCATCGGCTGATGTCGATGGAGGAGGTGCCTGACCCAGCACGAAGGGACATCAGCACTGGAATCATTTCATGGTGCAGCGAGAGGTAGGGAAGGAGCTATGGGGCAGAGGAACACTTGTACAACTTTGTATTCCTAACACGGTAGTGTTCCTTTAATTTCAAGGTCACTCATGGGATTCATTACATATTAACGAAACATAGCAACGAAACACCCCAAATCATATTATGGAAGCATGGGGGGATGCTCATCCAATCATTACAAGCTCTAAAAGCCATGGTCTGCTTTTTTGAAAGACGCCTCTAGTATGTGCATAATAAGTGATAATACTTAAGACAGTATGCAGTAGACCCAACAGGTTGTTGTAGAAGAATTCTACTATAGCCTTGCCTTGGTGGAGATTTATTAGTGCTCTAAAAAGTGTATTTTATTGTTGGTCTACAATCTGCTTCTAGTGGACCAATTGATGGAAAAACTGATAAATCAGTTGCTTTACCAAAAAAAAGGTGCAAAACTAAATGACAGATTTACTTAATTGCACAAAAATGCCAAAAGAAACACCAAAAAAGTGCAAAACTCTGTATAAATTTTTATAAATCTGTCACAATGTGTTGGACTCGGTCGAAACAGGATGAAATCTCTCACAAGTGTTGGACATCAGAACAGGACACAGCCATGCACAGCATAAGCATGGCCCTGTCTTAATTCTAGAGGAAAAGGAGCATTCAAGACACAATCTAGTAGCTTTTTTGGAAAAATAATAACGTTCTTCCTTTCTATATCTATACATTTTCAAGGTGCGAAGAACCTTACGGAGAATACAATGATTGTTTTTGGAAATAGTCTTAAAGTTTGAGGTTTATTCACAATAAACTACATTGTGCTGTATTGACAACCAACCTCAAAAATGTTGATTAAAAAGTTGCTTTTGATTTGGGGAAAAAACCCTCTACAGATCAAGTTGGAGAATCTTCCTAGTTCGACTACTTTGGTCTCCGTTTTGGAAGCCAATAAACGAATTCACAATTATTTTTGAAAAGACCTTGTATTTTTACTGCATAATTGACAACACAATATCAACACAGAACAAACTCCTTGTATCTTACCATCGGGAACATTAAATATATAATACATGTTCATCATGTCCCTCCTGTCACTTGAAATTAAGATATAACTTTGTATTTTTGTAACTCCATCTAAAAGTTAAAAAAAAACAACTCCCAATAAACTTTAGAAATAGCTTTTTTTTCCAATATGCCACATACGCTTGTGATATAATATGACAGCATCATTAATCATACTTTTTCAGGGCACAGAACTAATTTTAAAATTAGACCAATATGTGCCTACCCATTGAAATTAGATATGCTCTTTTTATTTTACGGGAAATTTTGAATCATTCGTACATTTGACATTGAGGTTTTTGGCTGTTTAGAAGGTTGTATAATCTGCTCTGGGCATAAAAGGTAACTTTATACTGTCAACTTTCATATCTCTCATTGAATTATAAAATTTCTCTCTTTGGAGTTTTCAGTCAATCAGCCTGATTTATAAGCTTTTGCTATCTCTGAAACAGACTTTGTTGGGTTAAAAGCTTTGTACTTGATGTAGTCTAACTCAATGTTCATTTTCTTTTGCAGTCTATTTGCCTAGTCCCTCCGAAGAAACCAAACGCCCGATCAAGCCTACATTAAATATAATAGATTGTTAACAAGGTTTACATTACATGATAGACTTCGTAGAAACCTGCACTTTTTGATGTTGCGAAATGGAAGAAAAATGGTAACTGGATATTGTATGTGACACACCATTATCTTTCTTCTTCCTGCAGATACCGACTTCAAAAATTGGCCGTTGACACAATGGAAGAAAGTTATTTTATTATTATATTTTAAAACCTTGATTGAAAATGGTGGTAAATGACACAACCCACCTAGTTTAGGAATTTTACCACGTTAAAACCACACAATCTATCTTACTCTGTAGTTTAAATAAATAGACATATGGCTTAAAAATACATACAAAAAAATCTTTATTTTAATTTTTACAGTTTTTACATTATAATGTAAGTCCAGAGAGATTCATTTTGACAAATTTCCAATTACTATACACATTATTTTTTTTATATAAAACAGAAACAGTATAAAATGTCTTAAATAAAATTATTATTTATAGAGCATTTGCTACTTTATTCTGATTCCATCTGAATTCACGCGTTGTCTATTTTTTTTAACCGATTTATTATACTTTGTATGTATATATTTCCGATCTTTAGTGCCCAGATAAGGATACAATATAAGCAACAAAAATTAATAAACACATTTAATGTCATTATAAAATAAATAACATTAGAGCAACAAACATATGACATAGATAGAGTTACTTAAATAATAAGAGTTGAAAACAACGTAAATTTAAAAATACTTTTGGCAACATATGAAAAGACAGTTTGAGTAAATTCTTTTTGTTTTAAGAATATAGTATTTCTCAACAAGCGACTAGCTTCCTCTTACTGATTGAACTGTTTAAGGTTTTTATACATTTTATAATTATTGTAAAAATAAGACGAGCGGTAGAGGCTTACATAAGTGTCCTAAATTGCTTAATGCTATCAGTTTCACTACAAGTAAACTAAAATGTATTGGTACAAATATCATGAAACTGGCTGAACTATTTTATCTCTTATAGCATAATTTATCATGGGTTTTTCATGCTCCATAGAGTAATATGACATACTTTATTTATTTTATCTTTTTTTTTTTAGTGATACGAGTTTACCTTTATAAAGAATACACCAATAAAAGCCAAGACAATTGCAGTCAAATATGTTCAACTATGATATATAACTATGGTATTTAATAGCCAGACCTTGGGTTGCGTCCTGAGATCGCAGGTAAACTCATAGGCTAGAACCGAGCTCCTTAACCCTCTCCTCAAGGCACAGCTAACAGTCCAGGATTTAGGGATTACCCAAGTGTGTCTAAGGTGTTTAAAAAGAAAACTAAAAACATCCTAGACTCTAAGGTGTTTTTTTTTCTTTTTCTAAACACCGTTGACACACCCAGGTAATCCCTAAATCCTGGACTGTTAGGTGTGCCTTGAGGAAAGGGTTGAGGAGCACTGGGTTAGAAGACAGAAGTAACCGTTTCCTTTAGCATCATGTGATGTCAGCGTAAACATTTTCACAATGAGAGTTGTTCAATCAGTATGTAGAAGAATGCAAACGTAACCTACAACATGAATATGGACAATGAATGAATGGGAGGAGTCGAGAGTAACCCGTACAAAGTGAACTGTCACCTCAACATAACTATAAGAGTTGTCCATGATTAGACCTGACCACATTAAAGGACAGGAATTAGGAGACAAGGAAAGGGGCCCATTGAAGGAGCTCGTTATTTTTCAGTTAAGGATGAGTCACTTACACAGTTATAACAAGAAGCCATTCTGAAACTTTTTGAAATATGTGACAGCAAGATTGTAGAATGCAAGGTTGAATGTCATCTGCATATACATAATATGAAACTACACTAGGAGTTGCCTTAGGGATAGGTATACAGAGAAAGAGAAGAGGTAGGCCCTGGAATAGAGTACCTACAAGAAGGACAGCAGTGAGGCATCAACTGGTGTATGGGACAAAAATATAAGCCCAAAAGAGGATTTCTCATTTATTAGAGAGAGATTGATACATTTGCAGTGGGTGAGACGGTTTAATTGAATGGATTATTGGGGGATATTTTATCGACAAGGGGGATTTAGATATTAAGGATATGTTTGAGTATAATAAAGGGGCTCAGATACTAATACTTAATACTCTTTGATGGTTAGCTCAAAGGTAATTTGAAAAAGAATGGAATTGACAAATACTCAATAGCAATTATATACAGAGAAAGGATGTGTAGAGAAAAATGAGGCAAAATAGGAATGGCTTTTGTGGTTTAAAATCAGAGGTAAAAAATACATGGGATTTCTAAATAGAGAGAGCTGCGTGTTAGGAAAACGAGAGACAATTGGCGTATCAAGGCTAGAAAAACGAAGGGGAAAGACTAGTGGGAGATCTACAAATGGTGGAAGAAGAGAATATATTTTGGAAAGAACTGTTGGAATAATAAATTAGGAAAAGACAAAAAAACATTATACAGACTGGGAACAGAAAAAAGGGAAAAAGATAAAATGAAAGAAATAAATGAGATAAATAAACAAAATACGTGTTGGATACATGTTGGATAGGATTATATGGCATGCAACTGGCAATTCATGCCACATTGTCACCTGGCAATATGTGGACTTCATATGCTGTGAGAGTGGAATCAGTTAATTAATCATGGAGGGACCACTGTGATTACTTTACCGATTTCGTTCCTTCTCATATGATTACTGGCTAGAAGCTCGTTCATACACTGCTTGATGACATAGAAATAATATGTTCCCTGCAAAAATATGGTGGATCTGGCTGTCCTTCTAGGGATGAGATGGGGAAAGGACTTAGATAGAGTGGACATACAGAAAACTTAAACCAACTGTGATAAGTTGTTTATGTTTAAGCTTTTCTTATTTATTTTTTTTGCATTCGATTTGTCAATTATCCCATCAATTCGACCACAATTTCTCTTTTAGTGTATAAATGCCTAAATATTCACTCATTACATACTAAAGTGTGAAATCTGACTTTATATCATTTACAGTAGAGAGAGGGTTTGCTCTTTGGGAGGGGATACAGATGGACCTTGCCTTACGCCCTTCACATTCTCCTGATTTTTTTGTTGTCCATCCATAATCCCTTGTAATATCTTATGACTGCATATTTACACTATGTTACCATTTTTGTTCTTCGAGCCATCTTTTTCCATTTTAATAATTTGTGTCAGTCAATGTTTCTGGGTTTAGACACAAGGCCTAACATATAAGATACATTCATGCTTTTTTGTCTTCCTGCTGGGAGCTATAAAGTCAGGACTCATCTTTTTTTCGAAACAATATCAAGACGCTGAAAATTACTCCATGAACCTGTTTCACCATCTCGGATGTTTTAGAGGTGGATTTTTTTACCACTTACATTTTCAATATGAGATTCATACTCTTTCACTGCTGGGGTCCATGTCTAAGGTTGCGTTTTTATTTTTTTTTGATGTGCTCCCTGCTGATATAATTAAAATCCCCATGAATAAAGAGGATTGCTGTATGCATGCAGAATCTCTCTTAAAGTTTACAGTAATCCTTTCTTTCTTTTTCTTTTTTTGCACATTGCCGATGTCTGTGCACACGTTTAGACGTGTGAACATTTCCCGTGAAAAGGGAAATCTTACTAACAGTATTTTTCTTTTAATGGCACAAACCAAAATAAAGCTATATTTGTAAGCATTGATTCCGCTGTTATGCCAAGTGTTTTCTGATCATCACATTATAATAGGGGCTGACCGTTTCACAGTGATTTTGTGAAATAAATAGGTATATTTTCATTTTAACTCTATGACATGTTCAAAAAGTCAAGGCCATGAATATAACAAAAGGCATTTTATATACAATTTTTGATCCTTATACACAAAAATAAAATAAAATGTAAATATTTGTATACAGGGTGACCCAAAAGCAGGTATACAGTTGAATCAATTAAACTCATCACAACAGATTGTATGGCAACAAAGTGACAGTTAAAATTCAGACTTAAATATCAATCAGTGAGAGTATGTGTTTGTCAGTGAGAATGTGTGTTTCTGTCAGTGAGTGTGTGTCTCTCAGTGAGAGTGTGTCTGTCTGTGTGTCTGTCAGTAAGTGTTTGTTTGTAAGTGAGAATGTGTGTGTCTGTCAGTGTGAGTGTGTCTGTCTGTCAGTAAGTGTGTGTTGGTAAGTGAACGTGTGTCAAATCAGTAAGAGTGTGGGTGTCTGTGTATGTGAGTGTGTTTTGGTAGGCATGGCTTTTTTTGTTTTTGCAAGGGGGGGCAGGAATCAGCATTTCATCCTTGGACCCAGGTATCACAAGGTCTTAGTCCGGCCATGATTAAAACCTATAGTACACTAACTCTAACCATTAACCCTTACACTGCAATACACTGTTACTAAACATTAAAGGTCCACTATTGTGCCAGGAAAACAAACTCATTTTCCTGGCACTATAGGGTCATTAGGTTCCCCCCACCCTCATGGTCCCCATCCCGTTGGGCTGAAGGGGTTAAAACCCCTTCAGCCACTTACCTTTCTCCAGCGCTAGGCTCCCTCGGTCGCTGGGGAACTCTCCTCCCTCTGCCAACGTCAGCGCCGAATGCGCATGTGCAGCAAGAGCCGAGTGTGCATTTAAACAGTCCATAGGAAAGCATTTCCCTCCCTCGTCACTGGGGAAATCTCCTCCCTCTGCAAGAGCTGCGCACGCATTCAGCCAGTCCATAGGAAAGCTTTCTCAATGCTTTCCTATGGACGCTGGCGTCTTCTCACTGTGAAAATCACAGTGAGAAGAGGCGGAAGCACCTCTAGCGGCTCTCAGTGAGACAGCCACTAGAGGCTGGATTAACCCTAGTGTAAACATAGCAGCTTCTCTGAAACTGCTATGTTCACAGCTGCAGGGTTAAAACTAGGGGGACCTGGCACCCAGACCACTTCATTGAGCTGAAGTGGTCTGGGTGCCTATAGTGGCCCTTTAAACTCTATGCTGAGCTGGGCAGTTGCTAACAATTAAGTCCTAAGATATACTAATAATAAACAACACTTTCAGCATTATTAGTTGAATATCTGGATATGACACAAGGCATGAATTCTAAATTGTATTTATTGTCTGTAGGGGAAACCAGTGATCGCTGATCGAGAGAATTATGAAAGGAACAGTAAGTGAGAAGCAGTTTGAAAAAATATATATTTTAAATTTTATTTTATATTGAGCGATCCCAGTATAGGTCTTTCTCCCCTGCTATTAGAAGTACGCTTTTGTTTGGGCATACAAGTACCAACATTAGAGTTAAGGTGCAAAATTAGAGTGACAGGGGTGACAAATGGAATATATCAGCTACAAATGCTTCCTATAGGGTAAGATGGTCAACTGCATGGAAAGGTCTAAGTCTTCAACAACATACGAAATGAGGAGCAATTGGGACACTCAGTCTTCTGCCTCTAAAATGCGGTTGCCACTTCAGTATCAATTCAAGATACAATGTTTATCTATCTCTTCATCCATCCATCCATCCATCCATCTATCTATTTATCTATCTATCCATTCATCCATTATCTATCTATCTATCTATCTATCCATTCATCCATTATCTATCTATCTATCTATCTATTCATCCATTATCTATCTATCTATCTATCCATCTATCTATCCATCCATTCATCCATTATCTATCTATCTATCTATCTATCTATCTATCTATCTATCCATCTATCCATCCATTCATCCATTATCTATCTATATATCCATCATTAGGAAAATATTAGCATTTTTGCAACTCTGATGTTTTTTTCTTTAAGTATTCTTTTCCTTATGCCATTTGTATTGTAACAGTCATACTGCCCTTTATACTCTTCACCACTTGCCTGTATTTATATTTATTATCTCATCTTTCTTGCACCAGATCTTATATACCTGGGCTCCTCCATTTTTTCTACTTTCTCCATGATGTCAGTTGGCATTGGGATTATTTTGACTGATGGATTAACATTGCAACTAAAATTTAACTTTGCTTAATTTCTGCTCATGCGCAAAAATAGTCCTTATGTTTCCTTATGTCTAACAAAACAAAATTAAATTAAAAAATTTAAAAAAAAAACAAAGAAAAGCAAGACTCACAAAGTGACAGAGCTGCTTTAGAAAGATATTGATATAGCTAAGAGACTTTGCTGAAAGGTCAATATCTGCACGCTTCAGCTATGTTACGAGTAGATTGGACTTTCATTACAGATATCTATTAATTTTTGCCATAAGCAAAAATAGTATGCAAGAGACTGCTGAGAATGAACACAAACTCACAAGGTTGCCCTGAGTTGAGGGTCCACTCCAGATTTTTCTTGATCTAGCTGACGTCACTCATTAGAGGGAAGCCAAAACAATATAAATGTATGACTCATCTCACCCATAAAGGCAGCGCAGAACTAAATTTGTAGGCACATCCACTCTGCACATTAGACTGAATTTTACAGTTTGCAACTATGTTTTTAATTCATCACAAGCCAGATATTTGTGAATTAAGTTCCTCATATCATTATTTTATTATTAATTGGTTGACAGCTTGATAGATGAAATTAGCATGGTCTTCATGAAGATACCTTATACCTCGATATGGGAGGTCCCATTATGGAATGTATTAAGCTAATATGAAGTCCTTCAAGCACTGCAATGGGCGCATGTTTGCAACAGTTTCTAAATGCACAATGGTAGATACCTACCCAGTGTGTAAATGTACATTCAAATGTTTCACAATGCCTGTAATGTATCATCCCTGATTACACCCAGTCTTTGTACAGCCAATTATATCTTTTTAATAGACACAAATAATGGTATTAACACAAAGAGACATTTGGAACATATATTTTGCAAAGCACTACAAATAATAATTCATCATATATTTTTGGCAGAAATACAAACATTAGATAATTTACAGTCACTGAAAGTCGGACCTTCATCAAGAACCTCAACAAGTAAGAACTGCCAAAACCAAAAATAAAACCATTAGCCTAAAACTTGAAGTCTTTAGGAGGATTGTATTACTAGAGAAGTTGACTGCACAGCAAGTCCCCAAACATGACTAACTGGGCAGTAGTTATAGGTATATGTGAGGAGGTATTGACAGAAAATTCTACATTAATACAATGTATTTAAAGTGTGGAGATTCATAAATATAAAAGAAGTCCAGGCACACAACTTCAAAATAGTAGCAGGCATTAATGGAACATAGCAAAACATGATGATGTGGTCTTCACAAAGGTCACATCTTGTTACTGAAATGTCATCACGTGTTGCTCTCTTCCATTAAAGTCTGCTATTATTTTGAATTTGTGTGCCTGGACTTCTTTTATATTTATGAAGATTATTGTGGGAATTTGGGCAAATCCCTTAAGCCTGGAGCACCCCTTGTGTGGATGAGAATTATTTGGCACTGGAGTGCATTCCCTGTTTTCACTTGTTTATAAACAGAGCTTAGAAGTTGCCTATAGACTTTGGTTCTCTAGTGCTCCTTACCAAAAAAAATTGGAAAAAAAGAGATAGATAGATAGATAGATAGATAGATAGATAGATAGATAGATAGATAGATAGATAGAGAAATAGACTCACATACGGCCTGTGGTAGATATATTCAGTTGAGCAACACAGAAAGCCAGCACTCAGGAGCATGAGTCCTAGCAGCACTGGAACAGACACTCAGCTGCAGTTCAATAGAAGAAGGGGTCTACCACACCAGAGAGGACCTAAGCTGCAGACTGTGCAGAGAGGCCTCCAATACAATCTCACACACATTGTGTATTGAAACATCTGTATAGAATATGAACTGGGAAGTACCACAAAAGGGTAGATAAGAATGACAGGGCTGACATCTGGCCACCTGAACATCGTGGTAGTAGAAAATAGTGGAATACTGCAGTGGTAGTGGATGTGGCAAAACCCAAAGACCATAACTTTAAACAGAAGGAACATGAGAAGGTGGACAAATACCAAGCACTGAAAGAGGAGCTAGAAAGGATGTGGAAAGTTAAGACAGTAGCAGCACCATTTGTAATAGGAGCACTCAGGGGTGAAACCTCCAAGTTGGGACAGCAGATTCCAGGTGGAAAATGTGTCAATAAGAGTGCAGTTCGAGATGCAGCAAAAATACTCTGCAGAATTCTCTGTGCGGAATACCAAAAATACTACATTGAGGTGTGAGTCAATTATATGTGTGTGTGTTTGTGTTTTGTGTGTGTATGTATTGAGTCTGCATGTGTTTGTGTCACAAATCTGAAGAGTATATGCTTTGTGTTGAATCTGTGTGCACATGTTGTTTCCCCCTCTGTGTCTCATGATTTGTAAGTGAGTGTTTTATTTGTACTTTTGTTCTTTATTTTTATAACATTCATACTTATAAAAAAAATAGAAAAAAAAAGAAACAGCCTAATCATTTAATATGAAAAGAAACTAAATGCCAAGTTTTTTTAATGGTAAATAATGTCACCTTAAGGTTCATGCATAAACCACTGATCACTTATCATGGACCTACCTATTTACCTATCTACCTACCTATCTTGCATCCATCCTTCTAAAACATGACTACATTATAAGAAAATCCCATTTACAGCCTTTAATGCCAAAAAATAAATAAAAATAATAATACTACAATAAGTTGGAGGACAATGTAAAAACCCTCAATATCTGCAGCCACACAGAAAGGTGACGCATGGAAGGAAGTCAGTGTGCCTAACATTGATCGCCTGTTTCCAAAAATATCCTATTCATTGTTGCCTTTTTTTCCATCTGAGAAAGAAATGTAAATTCTGAACTTGTTTAACACAATTTTGTGAGGGTGGCTGTGCAGTGACACACTTAGCGGTTAACCCCATTACTGCGAGGTCTGATGGATTCCGTCCTTTCTAAACTGCAATTATTTTTTATTTCCCCACTTCCCTGCAAACAATAATCCCATTTCAGGAAGCAGTGTATGTGCTGATGCCGTAGACTTGACCCATCCCTGGACTTTTACCTTCTGCATCCCTTGACACCCGAGAGGAACAAAGCTCTTCAGTCCTCTCCTTTTCTTCTATTATGACACCCTCTCCCTTTAAGCAAATGGGAACAGATGCCCTCATCACAACTCGTGACCTTTCTCACTGGAGCAGCTGCAAGTCAGCTCACAACAGTGTCACAAATTCCCAGGCAACCATGAATATTCATTGCTGGAGACACCAGAAGATCTGTTTCTGTTTATTTCTTTTTTCTTTTTTTTATATATATGTATATATATATATATTTTTTTTTTTTACTTCCCTAATGTCATATAATGGAATTGTTACAAATCTGAAGATTTACTAGATTAACCAGTTGAATAATACCAATTTAACTTAAACATGAAAAAGGAAATATATTTTTATATTAAAGGCGGTGAAAATACTAGGTGGCAAATGTGCTTTTGGTCTTAATCCTGTGTGCTACAGAGCAAAATTAATTAAATGCACGCATATGTGAATGCACAGAAGTTATGTATATACATATCCTAGACTTGAGATAGCTTACTTGGTTAATGCACCAAGTGTAGCACCTGTTTCAATAATCCTCAACTCTTCACTGGACCACTGATTTGGTCTATGTGCTTTGTATGCAAAACATAATCAGCTGCCTTGCCATCCACCCCCCCCCACCCCCAACCCCTTTGCATCATGTAAGTGGTGCTTAATTGCTTTTTGGTTTAACAATTGTATGTTGAATATAGATTTTTATGTATATTTTTCATCTACAAACTAATGCTTTTTTTATTTGAATCATGCCCGGAGTACAGCCCGTGGCTGACTGAGGATGATGTGAAGGATGGGAACCTAGCGCATTACACCACCTGGCTGAAGATATTATATATTAGACACAGATAAGTTTGTCGACTCATGAAGTTTTACTTAGGCAGTACCTGTTCATGGTCACCAGTTTGATTACCAGCAACGGTAAAAGCACAATCTTTAACCCTTTCAAGATCCAAACAATAAGTAACATGAACTATGTTATCTTCTAAAGTGAGAATTCAAATTAAATTTCAAATTTAAGGCCAAAATAGTAAAATTAGCAATTTTTTCAAGCTAGCTCTATTTTTAATGTATCTTTGTTTGCCTTATATTTGAAATTCACTTTCAATTCTCCCGTCAGTGAATAGCCCTATTAATTGAACAATATTGAGGTCTCTAAATTTCGTTCTGATTTGGTAAAATTGAAATAAAACAGTTTTCTTCCAAGATTGATTTCTGACAAAAAAAAAAACACTCATTGTAAATTATTCTATACTTCAAGTCTCCTTATTCAGAGGTTAAAATCCCCAGGAATGGTTTAGAAAAAAAAACAAA
The DNA here is from genome assembly GCA_933207985.1 of Pelobates cultripes. Taxonomy (NCBI): domain Eukaryota; kingdom Metazoa; phylum Chordata; class Amphibia; order Anura; family Pelobatidae; genus Pelobates; species Pelobates cultripes. The sequence goes on along the minus strand of OW240920.1, from coordinate 25,153,636 downwards.
AAATACTCACACAAACACAGCAATGCATCTCGCCCTCTAGTGGCGGCTTGTGCAGCTCCATGCCTCCTGCACTTCCTAAGATGACTTGAATTTACTGACAATTGACGTGACCCCTCTGCTGCGGAAATGACCTGAAACAAATGGCAGTGCTGCTATTTTGTAAACAAACATGTCTCTGATGTCACAGATGTGTGAATGAATCTCATATCAGGAAAAACAAACAGGAATTCATCTCGCAAACAACTTTGAGAGATAAGAGAAATATAAATATGTGATTCATTTTTTTAATGATTTTCTGTAATATTCTCATCTACAAGGAGCAAAAATATTAGCCTTCTCTGTGTCATTCAGTATGGGAGGCAAAATATAGTATTTGGCAGAAACTATCAAAGGAGCAACTGGCAGCTACAGCCATGCCAGCAGCTAGAACAGGGATGGATAAACGTGGTACTGCAATTTGTTTTAAACTCCATTTCCCATGATGCTCGATACAGCCTTGAGGAAAATGGTTTATGAAGTTCCGGAATGTCTGCAGTGCAAAGATTGGCTGTCAGCTAGAAGATACATGAATAAAAATATTTCATTTCAATTATGTTATTTTTAAACAAGAAAGCCTATATTGTGACATTTCTTTAAAATAATATTTCTTTGTCTTGTAATATCGTAAGATGTCCCTCGCGCTAATACTTACCAAGAACATTACAGCCGTACTTCATTTTATTTCCTCTGCCTACACATGTGTATACAATTAAACGTGTGCATTTCTTTTTTCATCTGAGTTGCAGTTTTTCTGAATTTAGGGCATTCGGCAGTTCGGCCGAATTTCGCATACCCAAATCGTCATCCAGACATATAACCAAGCCAACCACTAGTGTCATAGATGAGCATGTTAATTTGCTTCGGAATGCGGAGTTCTGCTTTTGGCACCAGCAAAAAAAAGAAATGATTGATGTTAGGGGGCAGTCACTAAATGTTGGTTTTTATTTACAGGTCTAGTAAGAAGTGACCAAAAGAGGAGACAAGGCAGAGGAGTATAAAATACCTATATTTAATTATTAATATGGTATATATAGCATACATAAAAATATACATAATATATAAATGCTGATTTAAAAAAAAAAATTACTGCTCTTCCTCTTTTGGTTACTCTATGTAGATATATATTTTTCCTTTTTCTCAAAGCTATCTGAGGATCTTGGAGAATGTAGTTTTTAAAAATGCAAAAGAAAGAGATGGTTGATGGCAGGGGGGCAGTCACTAAATGTTGGTTTTATTCACAGATCAAGTGAGAAGTGACCAGTAGAGGGGCATAAGAAGAAGTTAAACATTTTTCCAATTTCTCCCTCTATTGGTTACTCTTTCTAGCTTGATTTATGACCAAAATGTCGGAAAATTCTCTTATCAGTGAATCACAAATATATAATATATATAATATATACATATTATAAGACTAAAAGAGAGCGGAAATGGGCCAATCATTTTAATGCAATATATATATTGCATTAAAATGATTGGCCCATTTTCGCTCCCTTTTAGTTCATCCAAACATCTGAATGGTTTTCCTAAATATTTTTCGGGGACGATATTTGGATGAGCCAAACTGTTAAAGGAACGACCGTCAAAGGTCACAAACTAAATTTCATTAAAAAAAAGTTTTGGTATGTCATGCTAACTATTTAGAGACATACTGTTGGTTTCCATGGTGATTAGTCCTTATTTAGAACTTTAAATACACACATTTTTGTCTTGATAAATCTAACCCATAATGCTTTCTTATAAAATATTGTTATCGGAATGGCTAAGAATCATGTTACAGTTTACAGTCTTGAATTGCTTGTTTCTCCACTAAAGTAAACACTATGGTGTTACTAGAGGATTAAAGGGTTACTACAGCCATAGTAATTAATATTAATTTTTAAGCTATAAATGTCCTATGGGGCACAACTATTAGGTTACCCCCCACCCCCAACCCATAACATTGTGTTTGACCCATTACTGAGGAGCCTGGCCAGGGCACTCCTATCATTATATCCACTATAGCGGGCTGTAGGGGATATGATGCTTCAAGTTATCCTTTAAAATTACTGTGTGAACACCAGGCTTGACAAAGACCCTTCAAGTTGGGCCCCATGTAATCACTGAATAAATACCAACTAATCTTGAAAAGATCCTGTGAGGTCTGAAACTTTTTTTTTCAAATATGTATTTTATTGTTTTCATAAAGCAGTTGGGGATACAGAAGAGAAAATGGGATGGTTAGTCAGGGTACACACTTTTCTGTATATTCGCAATAGTCAGCTTACAATACAATAGAGGACAATCTATGACAGTGATTCACATCAGTACAGCAGTATTCAAGTATGACCACAGTATATTTCTTACAGCTACCTTTGCTGTTTAGCTTACTTGGTATTTGCAATTGTTGGTCACAAGTAGTTACCTAGGCAGGGTATTCCTCGCCTCCATCCGCATATAGCTCTTGCGGTGGGTTAGTTGGGCATTAGTGTCGGGTCTTGTGAGCGTTTCGGTGTGTCACTATTGAGTTAGTCGTGTGCAGGATTGGATGCTCTCTGATCATGCGAGTTTACAGTATAATTTGTGCTTGTCTTGCGGCTAATGGTCTGAGTGGTTCCCCTACTTGGGATTAGGAACTTGGTTTAAGAGGGGGGAGGAGTGTCTTAACCAGGTAGGGTCATAAAGAGGGGGGGATGAGAATGTTATATGCTTGTCCTATTTTTTCATTATTTTTCATGGTGAGGACCTGCATGGGGTATCTCCCTGCATCCTACTAGACCGTTATGCTGGTCGCTGATGGTTTGAGCCCTATCCTTTCCTGCCCAAATTCCCTTTCCCAACCCCTCCAGTTCACATCAAACTCTTGCCTTTTGTGTGAAGAATTTATTGCCATCCTTTCGTTTACATGGAACTGGTCCAGTTTATCCAATAGCTGAGTCAGGGAGGGGCAGTCTTGGGATTTCCAGTGTAGGGCTTTGAGGTTTCTCGCAGCTAGCATGGTTAGGGCTGTGACTTGTTTCTGCCCTGGAGTTAAGTGATTAGGGAGTCGGAGTAGCAGCTAGGTAGTTGTAGTTAGTGGGAACCTAGGTATTTCCTTTTTTACTATTACTGTGCTCACGACGGTCCAGAGGGGTTGGACGTCGCCACAAGACCACCACAGATGTATCAGTGTTCCTATGGATGAGTTGCCCCTCCAGCAAGTTGGAGGCGTATTGAGATAGATGCGGTGGAGCCTCTGTGGGATCATGTGCCAATGGTATAAAAGCTTTTTATGGGCCTCAATATGCATATAGCATTTTGTCCATTTGGTCAGGTCATTGAGGGCATGGAGCCAGTCATTGTGAAACTTTTTTTTTTATATGACTACTACTTTTCTATATGTAGCTACTGTAACCAATGGTACATTTCTTTTAATAAATCTAGCTGGTACATTTCTTTTAATAAATCTAGCTGATCTACCTGTGGTCAATCAGAGGCATCTTTCAATGATATTTGTTAGCAACTGAGTTTCCATTTGATTGTTGTCAGCAGCTAATAAAGGTAAAGAGAATGGTTGAATTGGCTTGAATGGGTGTAGCCAACAGCTGGGGTTGGGTCAAAAACAATCTACATAAAGAATAGGGGACCAACAGTAATGGCGAAAGGAAACTTCACTGCAGATTTAATGAAGGGCATGGCATCTGAAAATGTCACACATTGAGTCTGCCCATTTGGTCACTACAGAGAATGATCATAATATGGTGGCAGGTGAAGCTGAAAAAATGTTCATTTAGCTAAGTTTGTCACGTTATGTGTACTTGTAAACAAAAAGGCTTACATGTTTTGTTTTTTATTATTAATGATTTTTAAATTCAGTTTTTGTTTATAATTATCAACTACATAATTAGTATCGGAAATCCGATGAGTATGGTAAATTTTTCCACTCCTTTTTAGCTTACCCAGTACAAATATTTTGGATGGGTAATGAGTTAGTAAAGTTCTTATATTCAGAATAGAGGGTGCAAAAATATTTTGGAGAGCCACCATCGTAGACGTTGCGAAAGAAGGGCTTTGGGAGTAGAATCCCCATATGCCATTTACATCCCATCTCCCATTGCCAGTTGTGCCCTACTCACTAATAATAATAATAATAATAATAATAAGATGCCAACATTGACCTGATAAATGACACTTCTGATTGATCCTTCTACCAAGTTTCCATCCTAAATTTCCAATGAAAATTAACCCCGTCCATACATATAATGAATTCTCATATTACATTAACTCTCTTTCCCAAACTAAAAACACTGAAGTTTATCCCAATTATCTCCCTTATTCACATTCTCCTGGAAATAAAGGTACACAGAGATAGAGCACAGAGAACACAATCACAGATCAGGATAGACACTGCATTTATTAACACTGAACACACCTACAGGTACAAGCACACATTCAAAGCATACTCATACAGACACTACACTAAGTTACTGTGACGGAACGCCTGCCACCCCGACTGGGAGCCTCCGTCAAAAGATGCTCCTAGTGCTCGCCAATGACCATCAGCACCGCACTCGACACCACAACCACCGTTAACCCCACGAACCGCCGTAGCTTGGTTGGGGTTTCGCCATCCTCCACCCACCCTGGACCCAAGACCGGGCTCCAGATTCCAGTGGGTGAACCTCTCCTAAATCCAGAGAGCAGGAACCAGGAACAAGCTCTTACAAGAGCTTAAACTCAGGGGAGTATTGTGATATAGCAATCCCCAGAGTGTAGTTATCCCAACCCCCAAACACGAGCCAAGACTTCATGAAGGGGTAAAGCAGGTCTGTTTAATGCACACAAAAGGACTTTCTTTTATACAAGTTTTCAGGCCAGAGGCACACCCCCTGGACCTGGTGGTAAACTGTGACAAAAGGGACACAAACCAATGGGAACACTAATTAACAAAATAACACTCCCACATACACAGTAAAATCCCTCCCCTCTATCCTGGATATAATTGGCTTAAGGCACTGCAGTAAACTCAATTATCTCCAGGTACAGAAAACATCTCAATTTTACACTAACAGTAAAAATACATAAAAATACATCATTCCTATTATATTACACAGAACCCCAACATTTAATCTATCCCCAGATAGTTCGGATCTGAGCACCCAATATAGGCGAACAGCGCTCAGATACCACGAACAGAGTAAATTTGCCATGGGGTTAAAGTTTAGCAAGGGTTGATGAGAGATTGAGGAGGGACAAAGCAGCTAGTTTAAACTGGTCTGGCAGTGTCCTTGGGACAACGCCCTACTGGAGAACAATGGAACAGGAAACAGGGGGAGGGGAAGAGGCACATTTTCTCATGGAATTAAAGGGGCAGAAAAAGTCTGCTACAATCTAATATGCCCATAGACTGTTTTTAAAGGGCCATACACCCAGGGCCAAAGTCATGAGGCAAGAGGCTGGCAATCTGGCTTCTTCATAAGCCAGGGAAACAGGGCAATTTGTCACATGAAAACCCTGTGACAAAAGGAATTTTGTCACAGTTACACTATACGCACTGATACACTCATACTGAAATTACAATAAGTTACACGATATTCACTGATACACTTTTGCAGACACTACACTAAGTTACATGGGATGCACTGATACACTCATAGAGACACTACACTAAGTAACACTGTGTACTGATGCCCTTATACAGTCACTACACTAAGTTACATGGTATGCACTGATACACTCAAACAGACACTACACTAACATACACCGAATGCACTGATACACTCATACAGACACTACACTAACTTACACCGAATGCACTTTTACAGACACTACACTTAGTCACAGGGAATGCACTGATACACTCATACAGACACTGTAATTGACCGTTTTGCACCCAAGAGGTTAAAAACCGTTTAGGCGATATTCCCCTTTCAGATGCACAGGCAGCTACTGCAATCACCAATCTCCCGAACTGCAAACACACAAATTCTCCAACTCCCGAATTGGAACCATATGAATCCTCCAACTCCCGAACAGGAAAAACACGAATGCTGTTAAACAGCCGAACAGGAAAAACCATACGAACAGTTTACACTCCTGGCAATTGAACTGTAACAGCATACAATCAAATCCCCCCAAGAACGAGATGAAACTTTGTTTGAGGGTCAAGCAGTGAACTGGTTTACTGGGGCTACCTGCCCGGCTTTTATGCAGGTCTTCCACCTGGTGGACACTTCCCTAGGGGACCAGGTGGAAGACTGGGACATATATTGGACAGTGACCAATCACAGACACACAGGGCTAAAACATTCCCACAATGCATTATAATCCCTCCTCTCTATCCTGGAGATAATTGGGAAGTAATCCAATTATCTCCAGGGACAGAGAAAAAACTCCATTGAGCACATGTTGGTTAAAAGACATAGAAATACATACTGTTAAGAATTTTACATAGAACATACACATTCTACCTGTCCCCAGATAGCTTAGATCTGAGCGCACATTATTACCGAATGGCGCTCAGATCACATACATACAGTTCAATCTCCATAGAGCCAAAGTCTTTCCCATAGTCTTTCGTCACATGAATAGGCTCCATGGCATGGCTATCTGGGGTAATGCTGTTAATACGGTTAAACTACCAAATGAACCGGCGTTCAGTTAATTGACCGAATGCAGAAGCAGGGAGGCTGGCGGCTCAGCGGTGTTCATGCAAATAAGTGTCGGTTTTTAGTTCCATAGTTTGGGCTCTGAACACCGGTGGCCGTTCGGGACTTTACAATGGCTGCCTCCACGTGTTAGCTACACGAACAGCAGCCACCCAGCGTTCACCAATTAAGCTGTGGTTAACCGGTTCCAGTTCCCAGGTGGTCGTTCAGTCGATAGTTTGTTCGGTTGATTCAATCTACCGAACGCCCAGGCAGAAAGGCATGAATAAGCCTTTCTACAGGGAAAATAAAAGGTTTTTAACATGGGGCCATAGTCCAGCGGCAAGAGGTGGGCAACCAGGCTCCTCCAGTGGCCAGTGGTGAGGTTGGTTCCGCCACAGACACTACACTAACTTACACCGAATGCACTTTTACAGACACTACACTCAGTCACAGGGAATGCACTGATACACTCATAGCGCTAAAAGGAACCCCACTAACCTGTGGGCCCTATTGTAGGGGCCCTGACTGGATTTGGATACTAGTGAATTCTCTGTAGTAAATCCTCTGTTATTTGCAAAAACGTTTAGAAATTGTTTGACAAAAGTCTGAGGAACTGCACCTACAACCTTTTGTACTATAACAACTGTAATGAGCTGAGGAGGATTTAGTGCTTGGAATGTCCCTTTCACCCTCTGAGCATTTATAAAACACTAAATTCAGAATGTAGATTTGAGCAATAAGTATAATTCAGGGAGAAACAAATTATTTATTGTCCTTTTTTAATAAGTCCATAATTTTTTATGGACAACAGCATCAACTAAAAAAATATCTTGTTTTTATGAATTAGTATTACAAATTTCAAACATCTACAATTCCCATAATCTATACAAGCAGTCATCTGGAAGGGGGTTATGTAAAATGTTGTCCGACGACAAGCAACAAAGATCTTGAAGCTCTAATTTTGGAAAAGTCAAACTTAAAACAGATTTTGGGGGATTTTCCCACAAAGTTTTAATATCTACATGTTGCAAATCCCATTTTTATTTCTGGTTCTTAAAGCACATTAAATGTTGGTGGCATTTACTGAAATAATATCTGCCAATAATGACCATTGAGAATTCCAGGTTCACATCTGAATTGTACCTTCTGGTGTCATTCATTCTTGCAGTCCCCGTTGCAAGCGTGGCATGACCTTTTTGGTCTTGAACACTGGGGTTTAGAGAAATAGATTAAAATTCAGAGTGTGTTTCTAGACGAGTTTAATCAGCTCTGTATTGGACATTAACGGATTGCAGAGCAGCACATTTCCAAGGGATCATGCAAGGCGTACAAGCAAACAAAATGATTAGTGTTTGCTCATATTACACAACCTGTTTGTTTTAGAAATCCTGAAATAAAATCATTTTACAGTATTCATCATATCACTCACCTCACGAAGACACAAACATGTTTTAAAGAAGCCCTTACAATAATGATCAAAATGGGAAAAATGGTTGGAGGTTAGAATAGTAACAAACCGAGTAATATCCTAACGAAATTATTAGGTAAAACCAGTCTAGGTCAGCCAATTCATTCCTGTTAGCTATTACATTGTATCTAAAAGGATGTATTTAAATAATTTGTCATTCTTTTATTAGACTTTTCATTTTTTTCAGAAGAATGAAACCAAATATACTTCTTACTTGCACATGATTTTTTTGTTGTTGATTCCACCTACTTTTACTCATACATGGGAATGTGAAAGATTGGCTCTGGAGGTGACAGGTTTGACAGCAGATTACTAGACATCAGAGAATTATTAGAATTAAGATTGTCAATGGAATGTCCATATGTAATGTAAATGCTTTATTTAAAGGGACACTATAGACACTAAAATCATTTCATCATATTGAAGTGGCTATAGTGCCTGGAGTCATTTTCAAAAAGTTTAACACTTAATTAGGTTCCCTGACCCCCACAGTCTGGACCCTACCAGACCTATGGCTGATGTAGTGATTACACTCTGCCTTCTCACCACACCAATTCATAACAGGATTGGGTGCTGTGATAGGCTGAAAAAGGTCAGCTGGCCTGACCTGAAACTTAAGAGAAATACTTCATTATTTTTTTTTATTTTTTTTTTTTTATGTGGATGCTAAATTTGCATAGAGGAAACTACAAAACGTCTAAAATTATCGATTTCTGAACTTTTCATATTCCAGCCATCCTTAGACCCTGTCAAAAAGATTTATGTCAAAAAGCTAGTAACACAAATGTGTGGCTTTTAACATATGCAAATGATTGTCAAGCAACTGTCAACATTCCAAAATCATTGTCAGTACTAGGGAGTCAACCTTTATATGAACTTCCACTATTACCAACTAGATGTGGCAAAGATTTGCATCCTTTCAGCCACCAATGCACCAATGCATTTATTCATAGTATATATGAATTATATTATATATTATATTTTCCGATGGCTGCCATCAGAAATTTTGGGGTCCTATACAGAGCTCAAGGTCCTGCCCACAGGATCCATCCTGAGTCCACCAAGGATGTAGTGGGTAGAGTGTTTGTGGAGTGGAAGCAGCATGTGTGTCTGTATGGAATAAAGAGTGTGTGTTTGTGCAGTGGATGCAGTGTGCGTTTATTACTAGATGGTGTGTGTAATTATGTGGGGTAGGGTAAGGGCTGCATTTTGTTTCGAATAATATTTTTTTAAATTTAATTAAATTTAATGTTATTCCCTCCTCCATGCCTTTTACATGTGGTCAGGGAGATAGGACATTACACACTAGTGGCAATATGCAGACTGCCAGGAGCTGTATATAGGAGAGGGGGCCCAGCAAATGCCATCTTCAGCTTCCGACAGCTCCTCTCTCCAAGTCTCGTGAGCCTGGTGTACATGCCACGGGGAGCATTGCCATGGTAACCTGCAGCAATGCTCTGACAGGTGGGGGCTCGCGAGAGTTGGAGAGAGGAGCTGCGAGATACCGAGGATGAAGTTTGGTGGACCCCCTCTTCTCTATAGAGGCAGGCAGGAGCCTGCAGGGGCAGGGATATATAGAGATAATCCCTATATATAGACCTTACTTTGGGCACAGGGACATGTGAATGTGCAAAAGTATATTTTCCATACTTCTGTCACAAAGTTAGAAGCAAAGAATGATCCAGAATAACATTGTATGATATGACCCTAAGATGTCCATTCACTGGAACAAAGAAGCACAAACCATTGTTTTTTTCATCCACCAAATATCCACCCAGTTTGCAGTCAGGCACATAGCGAGTTTCATGGCCAATCCCAAAGCCATCTATCAGACTGCCAGATGGTGGATTCTATTTTTCCAGTGCTGCAGGGTCCTTTGGCAATAAGCTTTACAATCACCACTTGTCAATGCATATGACAATCTTAAGTTTCTGGCTGTTCAGTCATGGAAATCAATTTCAAGAAGCTACTGATAAACATTACTTGAGATAAACTTGCTTCCGGCGGCTGTTTGGAACTCAGAACAGAATGTTCTAAACAAAGACAGATGAGCAACCCTACTCTGTGATCTTGTGTGGCCTTCCACTCGGCAGCTGAGTTATTGTTGCCCCAGACAGTTCGGTTTCAGAATAACAGCACTTAACTGGGGTAGCCCTATCGGGGCAGAGCCAGATAATCTTGCTTTTTGGAAAGATGGTAACCTATGATAAATCACTTAGCACATTTTTTAAAATTCAATTTAGAATTTAAAATAATACTAATAATGGATTTAGAATAGATTTTTTTATTTTATATAAAGTGAAGAGATTTTGATTGGGAATTTTTGTAACCTCTTGTGAAATTCCTTGTACTTCAAATTACAATTAGAGATAATTGTAACAGCACAGCACATTATAATTATAAATTATTGCACTCATTTAATTTCATTAAAGCTTTGTAAAAGATGTTAAAATATATTTTATTGGAGTCCGTTGTCACTGTCAAATGCAAAATAAAATGTTGTATTATCCAAATAATAATAATAACAATAATAGTAATAATTATTACCTGGTTTCACAAATTGTAAATGAAATGTTAAAATTAATTTACTTTGTTTAAATTTGTGTCTAAATACATTAGGTGTTGCTTGAATATGAGCGTCTTATCCCCCAGGTAAATAATATCCCTCATTAACTTCTGCAACCAAAGTCCCCATCACATTCACCCTCAGCAGCATAATCTCCTATCATGCCCAGAATAATAATTCCCTCATCCGTAGCCCCAATCACAGTACCCCAAAACCATATAGTCCCTTCATCAGCCCCAGCTCCAATAATCACAGAGCATCAACCCCTATTATCTCCTCTTCACCCCATCTTCAATCACATCACTCCCAGGCCCATAAACCCCTTATCTCCCTAGCCCAGATCACATTACCCCCAAAACCATAAAACCCTTACCTCCCAGGCCTAAATCACATTGAACCAGAGCCAGTCACATCACGTTCCAATCATATTCCTGAAGGGAAAACAACTTCACTTTCTTAACCTTCGTGTTCAAAGACCATTTGGGTCTCCCCAATAATGTTAATTGGCCTATATCATTAAGTTCTTATCCTCTGACCTCAAGTTAACCTCAAAGATATTGCATAACAGGGAAAGTCAAGTAACATACAGTTAGTGCAGCCAGGAAGAGATATCAATAAAAAAAAAGAACCACATTTTGGTGTGGTTATATCTGAAATAAATAAAATGTCAAAAAATTTAGATTACAAATTCAATTCTCATTGCATGAAAATATAACATTTTCCTCAATTTATACGTTTTTTTTAATGATTAACAGTTTTAAAAAACAGGACTAATTACGAGCATTTCAAATTATCCACTCACCAGTTATAACGTATTTTATTAAGACCTCCGTTAAGCTGGCGTAAACCCCTGTAAAATGTAATTGAGTTGCCTTTTGACAAATGAGTAAACATAGCAAGCCAGTAGAAAAATGGCACAATGGTTAGTAATAAAGTACCAGTAGCCAACTATAAATGTTCTTTGAAAAGAGTAGTTTTAACAAAGTAAGCAGGATTCATTCCCTTTAGTAGAATGCCGATTCCCCAGCGTGCTCTTGGTAAGTAATTAAAATGGCCCGCTGAATGTCAACATCGCCTTGTTTATTGTCATTATTTTATCATTTTAAAAACCCTCTAGGTGATGAGACATGCAGTATAGAACATAATTACCATTATTAGCATACTAATTGGACACAAAAATAGGCCAACTACAAGGTAGCCAACTGAATAATTTCACATTAATCAAACACCAATGTGAATAGGGCTATTGTTAAATTGACAGCATCTACAATCTGTAATATTTTTCCGTAAAATATCAGCATTTCCTTATTACACTTCCCTGGCGCCATATTTTCCAGCTATATGTTTAACGTGTCCAACGGTTCAAATTCATGAAGATGTATTTGCATATATACAATACATATGTGTTATTATTCACCAGTAATGCAGTGGAAGCTTTGTTAATTATAGGCTTTTCATTTTCCTGCAAGGCAAATAAAATACCTCTACTGATAGTATGGCTACAATAACTTTAGCATTTTAAACTTTTTGTCTATAGAGTTTTATTTACCAAACTTTTCTATTAAAATGTACCAGACCTCAATACAGATACAGATCCTGCTTGAATACATGATTAACAATTTTTAAAAGTCACTGTCTTGAAGTAAAATAAAAAAATAAAAAATAAATATATATACATATATCTATATATTTTTTAAAATGTATATATTTATTTTAATAGTATTTACAATTTTTTTTAGTATTTTGATTATTATTTTTATTATTTTGATTATTATTTTTATTATTATTATGTGATATATTTTTTTCTAAATTTACTATAATAAATAATAACTCTATGGTTTAATGTAAAGAGCAATATTGTTCCTGACTTGTGGACCTGAAAATACTTTGCAGGATGGTTGATGTGGGGGGTCACGTGGGGATGAAAACCTTGAGGTGTTATACGGATTGGGGTGAGCAACAAGCACGCTTGCATGGCTACTGGTCTTGCCAACTTCAAAAGGGAGTTACACAAATTTATGCATAGGTTTGCATTTGTTTTGGTTTTTTTTTCTTCTTCCCTCTCTTTCTCTTCTTTTTCCCCCCCTATCTCGTATTCCAGCTTGGACCTTGTGCCAGTGCCTGCGCTCACCTGGGCGCTAATCATACTGTCTGATCCAGCAAGTGGTGGTCACGGATTGCGAAATAGCTACATGTAGTGGTTAAGCAGTCCTAGGCCATAATAGCTGGACAACTGTTTACCTTGTTGAGGTTGTGACCAATCAGAGTAAATTACTGTACTGTACAGAGAGATGGAGGAGGGGTTTAGTGGGAAACGAGTGTGGAGGCAGCATGTACACTGGAGGCACCTATAACAATGAATGACCACTTTGGCCAGTAGTCCTCTTACTTACCTACAAAGGGTTACTGTCTTGATATGGATGAATCGTATTACTGATTGTAGCCAAATAGAAAGTACAAGATGCACCCAGCTTTGTTCATGCAACCGTGTTAACTTTGTCTGTTTGAGTACTGTAATCTCCAAACAATGCCAAACTTCACTTATAGAAATAAAACGTATAGAAATAAAACGTTTTTATGCAAATTCCATTGTTTTGAAAGAATGACCAGAATGACCAGATAATCTAAAAATAAAGATTGTCAAAAAAAATAGATTGCAGGATCCCGTTAACTAAATTAGTATTGAAAATGTTGTTGACAATTTATTTCATGAATTTGCAGTCCGTGTGATTTTGCAATGCAATAGCTTCTTTGTCAAGTGTTACTAAATTCACCCGTGACATCACCAGTGACATCACCAGTGACATCAAATGTAATCAAATATAATAGGCAGATGTTTATTGGTGAAAATAAATCACATGATCATAAGTAGAAGGAAGAGGACTGGTCACCATCCTGTAAGCGCAGGGAGGTACCACTGAGGATAGAGTCAGGGATATGATCAAAGTAGCTTAATTTGCCATATGAGTTTTATTAATTAGTCTTACAAATATACATATTTAGGAATAAAATAAATAAACAAATAAATAAAGTATATATGTGTATGTGTGTGTGTGTGATTGTTTGTGGATGCATGCTTGTGTGTTTATATATATATATATATGTATAGATTGAATATATTTTCATTTTATTATTTTGTTTTTACAAGTTTATTTTATTCTTTTATATAGTGAGATGTGTTTTGATCCATCTATCCACTTTTTTTTCCAAACATGTCAGTCAATATACTTTTCTTAACAAACACCTTTTAGGTAATAACATTTACCTTAACCATTGAAGAACAATACTTTATAATAACATTTTACTAAATAGGTATAATTATTACCATTTGCGGAAAACAATGTTTGGTTGGAAAACCAAAAACACATATAACTTTTTACTGTGATTTTTGTAATGTTGCAGAATTTAAAAAACGACTGCTGAAATATCACCTAATAAAAGTCAGAGATAGCATGAAAACATGACACCGGCTCTTAGTGAATTGACTCATTTATTTCTTTGATGTCTACAATAAAGGTATTACTTTCCATGTCCATTAATTACAATACACCAATCACTGTCATATATACACCAATCTTAAAGGGACACTGTAGGCATCCAGACCACTTCAGCTCATTGAAGTGGTCTGGGTGCAAACTCCCATCAACTTAACCCTGACCATGTAATTATTGCAGTTTTTATAAACTGCAATAATTACCTGCAAGGGTTAACTACTCCTCTAATGGCTGTCTACCAGACAGCCACTAGAGGGACTTCCAGGTGGGTAGGCGACTTTTGGTAGCCTAAATCACACTGGACGTCCTCATGCCATGCATGAGGACTTCAGCATCACCAGAATTCCCATATGTAAGCATTGAATAATGCTTTCCTATGGGGAAATCCTAATGGGAGCACGGCATGCGCGGCGTGACTGGAGCTGAGCCAGCACCGAGGGACGTCGGCGCTGGAACCAGGTATGTTACAGAAGTGGTTATTAACCCCTTCTGCACCACGGGGGGGGCCTTGACAGTGGAGGAAGTTATACTACCAGGAAAACAAGTTTCCCTTTAATACACTGGTTCATATGGGGTAGTGGCTGTAAAGTGGGATTTTAAGACCACCAGGTGCCTCTGTGTCTGAGAACCTACTTCAAAAAGTTTTGGAGTTAATTGCTGGAGCTACAGATAAAAGGGAAAAGTTACACACTGTGTTATGAAATAATATTAACTGAAGTTTAATATTAATTATATCATGAGAGAAGTTGAACTGGTCAGAGTATAGATGGAATTGGGTGGAGTAACAATGTATCAAAGCCAGATTCTATTACAGACACTCCTTACTTACCAAACAGGTTCTGTTCCTACGACCCGGTTGCAGAACTAATTGGTCGGTAAATGAGGAGTTAAGGGATTCCCTGTTCTAGTGCCTCCGTCTATGTTTGGGGAAACTTCCCCAAACATAGACGAACGCACGAGAGCAGGGAATCCCTCTAAACTACGTTCGGGGAAATTTCCCAAAACAATGACATGCGCACCAGAGCAGGGAATCCCCACAACGGCTCGCACTTACACCTGGTCATAAGTGCGAGCCATCATAAAACATGTAGGTCACTAAATGAGGACCACCTGTATTACAATTTAATACACAGTTAATCATTAATATGACATACAAGAATTCTTTTGTATATATCGCTTGAAACGTACCTTCTAGAATGTCTTAGAAAGTCATGTTTTGAGAGAGATGGCTTGTTCACCATTTACCATATCAATCTATTGTTGTGTTATCCTATGCTATAATATGCTATTACTTTTGATGTTATAAATGGGACCAGACACTCAATTTGTAATATTAATGTAAAATGGGCAGTAATTGAAAGCATGATATTCTCCAGTAGACTCTCCAGATCACAATTTTAAAATAAAACCTTTAAAAATACGTAGTTCAGGGCTACATTGAGTAAACCATAACTCTAACTAATGTTATATAGAAAGGTGAATCAGCTGTCCAAACATCCATCCGCCTAGCTGGATAAACATCATAGCCAACAACGGGTCAACAACAGAGTAAAATAACAGTAAATTACCAGTATATAGCTGAGGTAAGGGTTACTGCAGTACACAGGGAAAATCAAAATACAAACTTTTCCTATTGTGCTACTGACACCTCCCTCTGCAGCTCCAAGCAGGGTAAAGTAATCCACAAAAATAGAAAAAAGGAGGGCAGCGCAAACAATTGCAAATGTGCACAGCGAGTGCTAGAAAAAGATTTTTTCCAAGACATAAAAGGTACAAACGTTTCGGGTTATCCCCTTTATCAATGCATGTCCTTAAAAAAACAGAAAGCACTCACCATTAAATACATGACCCAAAAGGACAGGACAGACCATAATTCCCAACGCCACCCTTGCATAATTGAGTACAGCAGCCCCTACTGACAACCTTCCGCCATCTTGGATACTGGATCACATGACGCTCTGTCCGGTTGCTAGGAGACAAACAAAAACAAAACTAGTAGCAAACAGACTGAGTAAGCTAGGTATAGAGGCTTCTAAGGGCTTAAAAACATATACCACAAAGCTGAAATCTCTTAATGGCAGAAATAACTCTGTATTCAAGAACACTGCTGTAAGCAGAGAGCTAATAAATCATCTTAATAAAGCACATAAAAAAACAACAAATAATACAATGGAAAAATAAGTAAACATAAATATAAAGTACCAAAATGGTCTAAACTGCAGTGCTGATAGCAGAGGTAATTATAAGGGGCTTTACACAACCATACACATCACAGAAGAACACCCAGATGAGAGCTTCTATTCCACAAGCCTAACACCTACATCAAACCAAGTGTTAGAGTGTAAATATAAATACAAAATATATACAAAAAATCTACAAGGTCCCTCAAACCCCTCCAAAGAGGAGGGAATTAGAAGGAGGACCTAGAGGTCCCATCCATAAGGAGAGGAATATCTGGCAGGAATAAAGAGAAGGTTTAATCCAACACCAATATCTATAAGCACATAGAAAACAGTCATACGAAGACACTGGTATGCATAAAGCTATAATTCAAAAAGATATAATTCAAAAAGACTCACTTTGCAGTGGGTATCACATGGAGAATTTAGAGGAACCAGTGCCACTCAAGCTTCTCATTAGGACCGTGAGGTGACACTGTGTCCAGTAGATGCATCCAGCAAACTTCCCTTTGCAACAATCTCCTTTCTCTATCACCACCCCTAGGGGGTAGTTCAACTCTCTCAAGAATCTGGTACCAGAGCTGTGATACATTGTGTATCATCTCCCGAAAGTGACATGCGACCGGAATGTCTGGATTTGCATTACTAATGGAGGTTTTGTTTTGAGAGACACAATCTTTAAAAGCACAAATGGTTTTTCCCATATAGCCCAAGCCGCACAGACACTTCAGGAGATAGACCACAAAGTCAGATTGACAAGTAAAGAAACCTTTCAGTTTCGATCTGCTGTCCTGTCCAGGGTTGTGTACAGAATTCACCCTTTATGATTCCGCTGCAGTGATTACAGCAGAGACAGGTGTAAGTACCAAACACCTGTTTAGATAAGAACCGTTGTTTGTTTGGGGTTAAGCTATCAGCCTTTATCACTAACTCTCTTATGGTACGACCTCTCTTGTAGGTAAATAGTGGTGATTCTTTAAATAGATGCCCTACCTATTTTTGTGTACAATGTCATGTATTCGAGGAGAAAAAGTAGAATGGGTACTTACCAAAGCTATTCTGTCAGTTTTGCAGCTGTATGTAATGGAAAGTAAATCCTTTTGTTTCATAGAGCGTGCTTTGTTTCTGGCAACTCGTAGTGTACGACAATCATAACCCTTCTCAACTAATTTCTGGGACATTTGAGATAGACGAGTATCAATCAATGTCTCATCGCTCATGATACTCCTTACCCTGAGGAATTGGCTGTATGGAATGGAACGGATTTGGTTAGCAGGATGAACACTGCAGGCATTTCTACAGGCTATTTGCATCTGTGGGTTTGGAAAACAAATCAGTGTTAAGGCAATAGTCACTTATCTTAACCAGTACATCCTATTTTGTCTCAATATTACAAGTAAATTTAATATCAGGGTGACAATGGTTCAAATAGTCTAAAAAAAAAACAGGTCTCCCTTGGTGCCTCTTCAGACCATGAACCAGTCATCTTTGTAGCGAAACCAGGTGCACATGTGAGTAAGGAATGTCTCATGGGTGTATAGGAAGTAGTCCTCAAAGTTCATCATTAACAGGTTGGCATACGAGGGCGCCATATTTGCGCCCATCGCAGTGCCTTTGGCCTACTCATAAAAGATGGATTGATACCGAAAATAGTTCTTTTTGAGTACAACCTCCAATAAATTGACTACCAAATCACACAGTTTCTTATAATGGAGTACAGTGTATAGTCTCCTTTGTGCCACCAAAATGCCATCATGATGTGGAATAGAGGTGTACAAACTGGAGACATCCAGTGTGACCAGAAGATCAGTTTGTTCAATATGTATACTGTTAATATTATTAAGAAAGTCCTTTGTGTCCTTCACATACGATCGGCCCAAAGTCACCAGAGGCTGCAGGAACTGATCCAGAAACACAGCTTAAGGCTGTAAAATTGAATCAGTCCCAGCAACTACAGGGCAGCCTAGGGGATGTGTAAAAAAATTAGTGCTTTTAAAGATCGTGTCTCTCAACACAAAACCTCCATTCGTAATGCAAATGCAGACATTCTGGTCGCATGTCACTTTTGGGAGATGAGACACAGTGTATCACAGATCTGGTACCAGATTCTTGAGAGTGTTGAACTATCCCCTAGGGGTGGTGATAGAGAAAGGAGATTGTTGCAAAGGGAAGTTTGCTGGATGCATCTACTGGACACAGTGTCACCTCACGGTCCTAATGAGAAGCTTGAGTGGCACTGGTTCCTCTAGATTCTCCATATGATACCCACTGTAAGGTGATTCTTTTTTGAATTATATATTTTTAAATAATAGCTTTATGCATACTAGTGTCTTGGTATGACTGTTTTCTATGTGCTTATAGATACTGGTGTTGGATTAAACCTTCTCTTTATTCCTGCCAGATATTCCTCTCCTTATGGATGGGACCTCTAGGTCCTCCTTCTAATTCCCTCCTCTTCGCAGGGGTTTGAGGGACCTTGTAGATTTTTGTATATATTTTGTATTTATATTTACACTCTAACACTTGGCTTGATGTAGGTGTTAGGCTTGTGGAATAGAAGCTCTCATCTGGGTGTTCTTCTATGATGTGTATGGTTGCGTAAAGCCAAAGCCCCTTATAATTACCTCTGCTAGCAGCACTGCAGTTTAGACCATTTTTGGTACTTTATTTATGTTTATTTATTTGTAAATAATTTTTCCACTGTATTATTTGTTGTTTTTTTATGTGCTTTATTAAGATGATTTATTAGCTCTCTGCTTACAGCAGTGTTCTTGAATAAAGAGTTATTTCTGCTATTAAGAGATTTCAGCTTTGTGGTATATGTTTCTAAGCCCTTAGAAGCCTCTGTACCTAGATTACTCAGTCTGTTTGCTACTAGTTTTGTTTTTGTTTGTCTCCTAGCAACCGGACAGAGCGTCATGTGATCCAGTATCCAAGATGGCGGAGGGTTGTCGGGAAGGGCTGCTTTACTCAATTATGCAAGGGAGGTGTTGGGAATTATGGTCTGTCCTGTCTATTTGGGTCATGTATTTAATGGTGAGTGCTTTCTGGTTTTTTTAAGGACATGCATTGATAAAGGGGATAACCCAAAACGTTTGTACCTTATGTCCTTGAAAATAAATCTTTTTGTAGCACTTGGTGTGCACGTTTGTAATTGTTTGCGCTTCCCTCACTTTTTCTTTTTTTGTAACTTACCAAAACTGCCCAGACTGCCCAAATCTTTCTACAAGGACCATTTGCACAAACCAAATAAAGCATTAAAAAAACATAGCATTGAATCCAATGCTTCTCGTAAAACATCTCGTATTGGACGTTCACGCAGTGTCTGGCGTCAGAATATTCCGCATGCTGATTCTGGGCATAATATAGATTCATTTATTGTATCTATTTTAGTCTGAAGCCCCTGGGGGCTTTCTGAATGACAGCCACTACAGGCATGGGGATTGCAAAATGTAAATGGGAATAGCATCTTTTAACATACATCATTTCGATAAGATTAAGTGATATCGGTGCTTGGAGTATCAATTTAAATTGCTTTATTTCAATAGATATCAACTTTATCTTCACCATAATTAAAGATAATAAACTGTGTGAAAAATATATTCTATGAATCTGAAATTTACTTTCTCTAGTCACTTTAAATCTAGTTCTATCCATGAATTTAAAAGGACAGTCTAACAACTATAACCACTACTACTTTTAAATGGTTTGACACTTACATGAGTCCCTAAGATCCTCTTCTGATATACATAGCCGATATTTACCATCTGTAATAGATATAACTATTTTGTCCATGATTAGATAGAATTTAGGCTATTAATATGGAATTGGCTTCCAAGGGACTTAGGTGAGTGTTATACCATTCGAAAATGGTTTTACTACTTATCGCATTATGGTTCCAGCAGACTCCTGACACTATAACTACTACAGTGGTCTTATGCTACTTGGCCTGACACTACGTGCAAGAAAGAAGATAGATTTAAGGATAAGTTAAAAAAAAGTTATATAAAATACATAACAAACATATTTTGCACTTGAATTACCCATGTCAGCCTATGATATCTAATTAGTTATCAGAAACATATTTTGCTTATTGTCCGAGAAGCTGAAATAAGTGGACATAAGCCAACTACTGTAGCTATTTCCAAAATATTTTACTGACCCTGCAGCTGGATGTTACAGAGAGAGTTGATATTTTCTGTTGAAGACTATATAAATTTCATTTGATAAACATTTAACTGATAACAATTTAAAAGCTAAACTGTTGTTATCCACTTTAATGGCTAGCCCAGGATGACTAACAGAGTAATATAAAAACATTATTTTTGGAAATAGAAAGTATTAATAAAGCATTTTAAGTTTTTTTTATTTTAAACCAGAAAAATAAAGAAAATTTGGCTCTTGAAAGCTTTGCCGACCTACTGAAGGCAGTTTAAACATCTATTCTTAGAGGGCAGATCGTATGTGTGTTTTGGACTTTGTCCAAAGTTCCCTGCAGAAACGCAATCTGCCTATCTACATATCAAAGTAAAGGAATGGACCAATCCCAGTGGGCTTCAAAAGGGGAAAATAATATCCCATATAAAAGATTATTTTTGCCATAAGAATGGCCTTCCATTTTTGTTTCCTTTACGTTTCCATCAGGGAGCAAATTGTGTTGTTTTAACCCGGCTTGTATAATTAAGGAAGACCAAGTTTAGGATTATTTTTGTAAAACTTAATTACAACACGTGGCACAACGTGGCACACTAGGGAGATAGATATAGAATATTTACGGAAGAAAGAACGATCATTGCTAATAAGTTACTCAAAAAGGCAACTAAATGGTCACTATATGTGCTAACAAATAACCCTTTTGAATGGGGTAGAAAAAAAGTTTCTAAGTAAAAATTATGTTTTACTAATTGTTGTTGTTGTTCTTAATACATTTATATAAATATGACAGAATTAGCAAACTTATTAATAGCTTACAGAAGATACAAAAATACGGAAATGAGGGAGGAGCATCCCTAAAAAAAGAGAGCAAATTCCCTCAAAACCAGTACCCCCAATAGAGCAATATAAATAAATTTGCAAAAAAACTGTGTTTCAGACAAGGTACAAAATAATAATAAAGTTTTATTGATAGTTGAATAAACGTTAAAAAACTAAACACCAAGTGTCTAAAATACACCAGACTGCTTAACCCAAAAATGGAGAAACACTGAGAAATATAATCTAGCTCAGATAGACACAAAATAGTAAACTTGATACGTAATAAATGGGTCACTCAAAATAGCAAAGTAGCTACTGAAAAATGTAGCAATATAGGTAACTAATAGCTTACTAAGCTTACTAATAGCAGTATTAAATAAGCATTTATGTGTAGTATTTTTTGTTACAGAGCAGTTTGAAGGATAGGTTGTAGAAACAGATTGGTCACCATGGAAACCAATGGAATGTTCCTGCTCATTGCTCCAATTTTGGAAATTTTCTCCACTGTCGCCCTTAATAAAAAAATAAAAAAAATTGTTTCTTTGTATAAGAAATCTGCTTAAATAGGGGTAGCAAATTATAGACCAATATCATTAATTAACTCAGATAATAAGATCTATTTGGCTATATTGGCTGAGTGAATTAATATAATCTTATCCTCGATAATTGAAATGGATCAAACAGGGTTTGTGAGATCCCACTAATCAAATATTAGGAAGATAATGCATTTAATTGAATATACAAACCGAAAACACCAGCCGATGTTAATGTTGTCTATTCACGCGGAAAAGACCTTTGATAGGGTCAATTTGCTGTTTTTGGAAGAAACAATGAGAGCATTTAACTTTGGAGATAGCTTAATTGACTGTGTCATGGCATTACCGGTATATACATCCCTATCTGCTAGAGTGGTAGGTCAAGGATTGTGCTCTAATTGGTTGAACATCAAGAATGGTACGAGACAAGGATGCCCTTTAGCTCCAATACTCTATATCATATGCTTGGAAGCACTTGCTAATAATATTCGTAACCACAGAGATATTAAGGGCATAAACATAGGCACAATAGAATGTAAATTAACCATGTATGGAGACGACGTATTGGTTACTCTTAGCTCTCCAGAAATATCTTTATCTTATTTGTTTAAAGAGATAGACGTATATGGTTCTCTGTCTAATTATAAAGTAAATATAAATACATCTGAAATTATGTCAATAGCAATAAAAGAAGAAATCATATATAAAATTCAAAGACAATATGGACTCCTGGTGAATAAATCAGAGATTATATACTTGGGGATAATCTTAACAAACAACGTTGAAAATATTTGGCGAGCTAATTATCTTGCTTTAATCATGGTACATGAAAAAAAACTTAGCAGAGTGGAAGCATCTTTTTGTTTCATGGATGAGCAGGATGAATATAATAAAAGCCTATGCATTTCCCAAATGGTTAAACCGCTTACGCATGACCTCCCTTGAAATTCCTGTAAAATAGTGCTATTATTTTAAAAAATCACAGAGAATTTCATATGGCTGGGGGAAAAACCTTGAATCTGCATAAACACGCTATATTCTATGGCACAACAAGGAGGATTAAGCCTACCTTAGTTGGAAAACTATGCTAATGTAGTGTTGGTTACTCAAGCTCATAAATAGACAATTGTAAACAAGAAGACTGGTACTCGAAAAAATTGATAGAGTTATTAAAAATTAAGAAAATATTCTGTGGGCTCATCATAACGAAATTAAAACAATAATTAGATATAATAGTTCTAATATTCTTGATAACATTATTAATGCCTGGACAAGATTTAAGAAAAAAATCTAAATAAAAGATACAGTTATTAAAAATACCTCTCTTGTAAGTCTGGAATTTAACATTCAAAACTTAGTGGTAAAATCTCGATATGATAAATATAAAATCAAAATCAGGGACCTCTTAATAGGGGACAAACTAATGTCTATTAAAACCTTAATCAAAGAGTTAGATCTTTCAAATTCTCAGTACTATTCTTGGATAAGAATTAATAACTATATCAGAGTGCACCTATATAGGGAGGATGAAAATCAAAAGACATTATCAATTAAATAAAATCTTCGATAATAAAGTTCAAGTAGGCGTAATTAAGAGGATCCATAGAATAATGGTTACCCTGAAGCAAGGAGTAAAATTGAGAGCGATATTAGCATGGCAAATGGAATTACAAGTACCCCTGGATATCAAGGATTGGGTAAACAGCCTTATGCACATAAAGAAAGTTACACATTCTTTATCATTACAGGAAACACAATTAAAACTGAATTATAGATGGTATTTAGTACAAGCTATTTTAGCAAAATTCAAGAGTACAGATATTATAACATGCTGGAGATGTGTGGATCAAATGGCAGTTATCTATACATATGGTGGGAATGTATTCAAATAGTCGATGCTTAGAAAACTATTTTTGAAACTATCTTCTTCAAAGATTGCATTATTACATATGGATTTGGGAGAATTTGAATTTAAAGATAGATATCAGATTACACAGATTGTTATTTTATCTATGAAGATTACTATAGCAAGAAACTGGAAGTCAAAACACAAAATCTGTTGGAACTTGGTCAGAAATCAAGTAAGCTCCCAAGGAGAATTTAAAAAGGGCTTTAATTTGAATTATCAATCATTGGATAAATATAATATATTATGGAGACCATGGTTTAATAAGCATTAATACACAGATGTAACAGGCAGTTAACCTAACAACTAATAGTGTGGATTAGGAGAAGAGAAGGAAAGGGAAAGGGGAGGAAAAGGAAAGGGAAAGGAGAAGGAAAGAAGAAACAAGGAAGGGAAAGGGGAAAGAAAAAAGAAAGAGAAAAGGGAAAAAAAGGAAAAGGAAAGAAAAATAAAAGGAAAAGTAATTGAGCTCGTATCCTTCACCGTATGGAACATATTTTTTTTTGTGGTACAGAATTTCTAGCTATGAAATGCCAGTTTTTTTTTTGTTTGTTTTTTTGGTTCTGTTGAGGTAGTTTGTGCGAGTGAATGTTACTTGTTAATTAAGTAGTAAATATTTGACAAAATAAAGTGATGAAAATGGAGATAAGGGCAAGCAAAAGATAAAAAAGGTAAAGGAAAGGAAGAAAAAAGGAAGGAAAAGAGAGAAAAGAATAATGATAGAAATTAACAAATGATGAACATGGTATGGATTAACTTTAATAGCTGATTGATGGAGAATATACATACCTAACTCTGATGTTATAAAATAAGAAATTGGCTTAAATGACTATGTCTTTCTGAATTAATGTATAACAAAATTATATTCATAGTGGGATTTTTTTGGTGGAGTACAGCTTGGAAGCGTATGCCGTTCAAGATCATCTCAGCAGCATTGAAACCTTGATATATATAGGTTTTATTTTCAATTATTTTTAACCCTTTTAACGAATGCTTCATTAATGAAACACTAATAACAGTTCACACAGTAAGAAAATACATAAATGGGGCTGTCAGCGCACACAAACATGTTTGAAACTATTGTACTGTTTATTGAAAGCTATTTAAAAGCACCTGTCAAATGTAAAAATATGTGGATTTTGTCACACCATGGGGCCACATCATGTTTTAACCCACTAATGGAACACACAGCCCCCAATATAGAAGTACTTTGTCTATGTTGTGGGCTTAAAGTGGCCCTGTCACCAGGTCTGAGTTTTTTTTTGCAAACACCCCCATAGGGACATCCCTGCTTGGTGTGCAGTGGTCCAGGGTTAGGGTTGCCACCTGGCCAGTATTTTACTACACAACTGGCATTTGAGGCTGCCTGGCTAGTGTTGGTATTGCAAATATACTGGCAATACTGACTGAGTTAAGACTGCAATACTTGTGCCGGTCAGTAGGGTTCGCTGTATTTGGAGAGAGGCAAGGATAGGAAGTTACATCTTGTCTCTGTCTGCTGACTGTATTATTATTATTATTATTATTATTATTATTATTATTATTATGTTATTATTTATATAGGGTGGACAAACAAACATGTAGTTGTAACCAGACAAGTTGGATACACAGGAACAGAGTGGTTGAGGGCCTTGCTCAATGAGCTTACATGCTAGAGTGAGTGGGGTACAGTGACACAAAAAGTTGCAAGAGAGGAATCAGTCAGGAGCTATTAACAGTTCAACCCCTTAAGACCGGAGGGCGTATTATTACGCCCTATTTTAGGCGGCTCTAAATGCCACCGGGCGTAGTAGTATGCCCTCCGGTCTTTCTTTACTTACCCGGTTGCCGGCGATCTCACGCCGGCGATCGCGGTTGGGGGGACTCCCAGGGAGCCCCCCGCGGCACGTCCGACCCCCTGGCAGCCCTCCCAGCCATGTGAGAGTGAGGTCCTTGCGAGGACCTTACAATCACATGGCCGGGATAGCTGCCTCCTGCATTGCCAGCAGGGGGGCTGCCTGTAATGACAGGTGGTCCCCCTGCTGGCTGGAAATAAAATAAATAAAATTAAAAAAAGTTAAAAAGTGTAAAAAAAAAATATATATATACTTAGATCATATATATATATGTTATATATATATGATCTAAGTATATATATACACATATACATACAAACACATACACTGTCTAGGTGTATTTTACTATTAATATATATATATAATTGTATATATATATATTAATATCAAATTACATGTAGACTGATACTGATTACATATATATATAATTATTGTTATATATATTTATATATAATATAAAAAAATTAAGTATGTAAATACGTTAAAAAATAAAATTAAAAAAATAATTTAAAAAAATAATTTAAAAATATATAGATGTGTGTTATTTTGTTCTAACTGTATTGTGATATTAATATATATATATTTATATCAAAATACACGTAGAACGAAATAATATATCTATATACATAAATATATACGTATATATCACTATATATATACCTATATATAAATTTAAAAAAATTAAAGAAAATTTTATATATATATATATATATATACATATATATTCACATACGTATATATATACATATATTAATTCTACATATATATTTATGTAATATTTTTACATAATTAGGTATCTTAATTAATTACAATTAGCGGGACCTGCCTGACAACCCATGCCGAAAGTAAAGGGAATTTAATTTGCTAGCACTATATTTAACCCTATAACTTTCCAAGACACCATAAAACCTGTACATGGGGGGTAGTGTTCTACTCGGGAGACTTCGCTGAACACAAATATTAGTGTTTCAAAACAGTAAAATGTATTACAACAATGATATCGCCAGTAAAAGTGAAGTTTTTTGCATTTTTCACGCACAAACAGCACTTACACGGACGATATTATTGCTGCGATGCTTTTTACTGTTTTAAAACACAAATATTTGTGTTCAGCAAAGTCTCCCGAGTACAACAGTACCCCTCATGTACATCTTTTATGGTGTTTTCAAAAGTTACAGCATCAAATATAAGGCTTGTGTTTCATTTTTTTCACATTAAAATTTGCCAGATTGGTTAGGTTGCCTTTGAGACCCTATGGTAGCCCAAGAATGAAAATTACCCCTATGATGGCATACTATTTGCAATAGTAGATAACCCAAGGTATTGCAAATGGGGTATGTCCAGTCTTTTTTAGTAGTCACAAACACTGGCCAAAATTGTCTTTTTTTGCATTTTTCACACACAAACAAATACTAACACTAACTTTGGCCAGTGTTTGTGACCAAATGGCTACTAAAAAAGACTGGACATACCCCATTTGCAATACCTTGGGTTGTCTACTATTGAAAATGATATACCATTATGTGTGTAAATTTCTTTCGTGGGCTACTATAAAGTCCCAAAGGCAACGTAACCAATCTGGCGAATTTCAATTTCAAATGTAACATGCTATATTTGACCCTGTAACTTCCCAAAACACCATAAAACCTGTACATAGGGGGTACTGTTTTATACGTGAGACTTTGTTGAATTCAAATATATGTATTTTATTGCAGTAAAAACAAACAGAATTATGACATTGACCGTTAAAATGTCATGTAGAAATAAAAAAATAAAAGAAAATCTTATTTTCTCCCATTTATTTCATCTTAAATTATGTTTCATAGCTAAATTTTTTATATTAAATGAAAGCCCTGTTTCCCCTGAATAAAATGATATATAATAAGGGTGGGTGTATTTAATATGAAAGAGGTTAATTACAGTTGGACAGACATGTAGCGCAAATGCCAGGTTTTGTTTACATTTTGTTTCGTTCATAACGTGTACATTTGGCTCCATCCTTAAGGGGTTAATTATTATTATTGTTATTAATAATTTATACTCTTTTATGAAAAAGTGGATTTTTAATGATTTTTTGAAGGAATGGAGACTGGATGAGCATCTAACAGGGGAGGGAAGTGAGTTCCACAGGAATGGTGGAGCCCTCGAGAAGTCTTGAAGGCAAGCATCAGAGGTGAGAGTACAGACAGAAGATAGACATAAGTCTTCAGCAGATCGTAAGGGCCTAGACGGTACATGCTTGTGTATAAGGGAGGATAGATAGGTGGGAGCAGCATTATGTAGAGATTTGAAAGCAAGAACCAGAATTTTAAATTGAGCCCTGTATCTTACAGGAAGCCAATGTAGGGACTGACAGAAGGGTGAGGCTTGGGAGGTGCGGGCGGACTGGAAGATGAACCTCGCCACCGCATTCATTATGGACTGTAACTGCGCAAGCTGGGAGCACGTAAGACCACTGAGAAGCGGATTACAGTAGTCAAGGCGAGAAAGGACAGTGGAATGGACCAGCACCTTAGCCGCATCTGGTGTTAAGTAGGGTCGGATGCGCGCAATGTTTTTGAGATGGAAGCGGCAGGATTTGGTGATAGACTGAACATGAGTCGTGAAGGAGAGGTCGGAGTCAAAGAGAACACCTAGAGCCTGCATGGTGGAGCTGATGGTAGCACCATTAAATTGGAGGGAGACAAGACACAGGAGTAGCAACACTTGAGGTAGGAAAGATCAGAATTTCAGTTTTGGTCAAGTTGAGTTTAAAGAAGTGGGCAGCCATCCAGTTAGAAATAGCAGAGAGGCAGTCAGAGACACTAGTCCTCCTCTGTATCCTCGGAGGAGCAGATCAGAGAGTTCAGGCAGCAGCTACCAGCCAGCAAACAGACCTTATAAGGTAATTTAGTGATGGAGAAGAAACACTGGGAGGCTAGGAAAGACACAGATGGGAGTTACCAAGTGGAGAGACAAAGATGGGGGTTTGGACAGGGGAAGTGACACAGTTTGGGGGTTATCATAGTAGGAGAAACACAGATTAGGGTTTGTACAGTAGAAGAGAGACAAGTGAGAGTTTGCACAGTAGGAGAGAGACAGATGGGGGTTTGCACAGGAGGAGAGACAGATTGGGATTGCCAGAGGAGGAGAAAGACAGACAGACAGGTGGTTGATAAAAGAGGAGAGATGCATTTGGGTGTTGAGTGTAGCGCTTTGCAGTGAAGAGAGGAGGAGGAGGGTAGCAAACTTTGGAGGCATAAAATAAGAGGAGTTGAAAAATAGCATCCTTTAAAATACATTACTGAATTAAAGGAAAGCTGAGTCGATTTTTTCCCCTACTAATTAGTAGATATACCTCCACAAAAACAAATATGAATTTTTTTTTCTGCATATTGCAGACTTGCTTTATGTAGCTTTTGCAAGCCATCCCCTCTTTCCCAGGCACAGACTTTTAGTCTGTGCTGCGCAATAGTCCGGTTAGAGGTGTCTC
The DNA here is from genome assembly GCA_933207985.1 of Pelobates cultripes. NCBI lineage: Eukaryota > Metazoa > Chordata > Amphibia > Anura > Pelobatidae > Pelobates > Pelobates cultripes. The sequence continues at coordinate 25,124,561 of OW240920.1, read as the reverse complement.
ACTGAGAAGCCTCTGTGCTGGAACCACGCATGAGTCGCCACGATCGCGGATTTCTGATGCTTCTCAATGCGCTGCAGTATTGCTCATTGTGAATAGGGGAAGGCTGGATTGCTCTGTCGAACTAACGGAAGCAGAATGAAACCTACTCGCTGTATGAGTGACAACCAGGACGCGTTTCGCCGTTCACTTGTAAACGTGCCGATTTCTGTTTGCTATTGTGATATATTATTGTTAATAAAGTTAAATTTCTATTAGCATTCGTTGTGGTGTGCAGCCTGTGTTTTGATTGTCTGGTTGTTTCTGATACCCTGGGGAGTATCTATTTAGGATTGCACCTGTGCACTGACATATTGGATACTGTTTACCTCATCTGTGCTAATCAAATATATGAATGTATTTACACAAAGCAACATCAAAATTAAATTGCAAAATTCCAGCCATTGCTAGCCCTACTGGGACTAGAGCAGAACTGGAGAATTTCTCAAAATCCAATAGTTAGGCCTTAGCTTTGTAATTTGGATTTCAATTCTCTACAAGAAATTGTTTAGTTTAGGGAATAAACAACAGAGATGTATTCATTAAACTGTGAAATGTAGTGAATTGAAATATTAATTGGAAATTATAGACAAAAAGTAATTGATTTGATTAAATTAAATTCAGCCTAGACACAGCTTTGCTAGTTTAACCTACATTTTGCAATTCAAATTGCAGTTCATTACAATTTGCTGTTTAGTGAATAAACCCCTGTATTTGTATATATTATCTATGATGTGACACTGCTGCTGGATCCATTGAGCATCAGAAGAGCAGTCCAACCCCTCTCCCCCACCCCCCTAATGCTTCTATATGGCAGAATTAAACTGTAAGTAGTGTTTTTGTTTGTTTGTTTGTTAGTTTTTTTTGTGATGTATAACATTTTCCCTTTTCCAGGTGCATTTTTTACTCTTCCTTGTGATTTACATCTTGTGATGTCATATCCTGTGATGGCACGCTTATATAATTAATTATGTAAATTAGCATGGCTATTATTTTGTTCCAAGAAAGATGGCAACTATACCCAGAATGCATTGGATGGTAGATATATTTATCTGACCTTTTCCTCTGTGTACCCTTTTGTTTCTTTAGTTTTTTTTTGCCAGGAACCCACGTCAATGCTGCACCATGTCTACGAAGAATCCATTGATATTGTCTGGCGATGTGCAAGCGAAAGCCTTATTCCCCCAGTCAAAGGGACAAAACTTGACAAAGGTAGATTTGCGTTTTGTCAAGAGAAGTTAAAATACATAAAGCAAAGTAGTCCCTACATTGCCTTGTGTATTTTAGGAGAAAAAGATCAAAAAAATAAGAAAATAAAAATAAAAAATCAGGAGTGAGGAAGAGAAAAGGAACAGATTGAAGGAAGGTAAATTGAGGATGATAGAGGCGCTTTATCTCAGTTAGACCATATTCTCCCTCATTTTAGTAATTTTTTAAAAATTATAGTAAAAACTGCTTGGCTGATAGTGGCTTACTATTTACATTTTAAAATATTTTCCATTTTCTCTTGATAATTTAATTTTCTAATAATTTTCATGCTATATCATATTTATTATTTATATAATATGCTATAAAATTTCAAGACGTCCTGTGGGGCTGCAAAACTAAGAGATTAAATTAAATTATTAGCAGGACCTAAAAATACCTACTGCAGAGTTAAATCAAATGGCAATAGTCTTCTTATAGTGCAGACACCTACACTTCCTGCATTTCCCATGTTTAAGTGTTTGTTAATTAATCTGTACTTTGTCTCTAAAGAGATTGTCTTTGAGCTGTAAGCAGTCAGTTCTACCCCAATTAGCACAGGGATAAGAGGTTTGCCTTGACATTGGCAGGTGAGCTTAGACTTTATACCCATACAGTAATAATAAAAAGTATGAATAATTGCAGGAATAATCCACCAAATATTATTTAATTAAATCCAAATGGCAAGTGTAAGCTAAGACAACTTTGGCATTTGTGCTTAAAGGGACACTATAGTCACCAAAACAATTTTTGCTTAATGAAGCAGTTTTGGTGTATAGATCATGACCCTGCAGTTTTACTGTCCAATTATCTGCCATTTATGAGTTAAATCACTTTTGTTTCTGTCCATGCAGCCCTATCCACACCTCCCTTGCTTGTGACTGACTCAGCCTGCATGAAAGAAATTGCTTCATTTTCAATCAGATGTGAACTTGTTTTAGAACTGTATATCTCCTGCTCTGTAAAATGAATTGTAATCACACACAGGAGGCTTCTGCAGAGTATAGAAGGATATTAACAGAGCAGGAGATGAGAAATACTTAATTAAACTGTGCTATAAAGGAAGTTGAAACATTAGATCTCTCTTTACAGGAAGTGTTTAAGAAGGCTGTGCAAGTCACTTGCAGGGAGGTGTAGCTAGGGCTGTGTAAACAAAGGGATTTAACTCCTAAATGGCAGACAAACTGATATGGTAGTTTGCAAATTCTTGCCTTAATCCTTGCATTATATGGCAGTTATTAATAACCATGGCGATTTTGAGATTTATGTATTACATATCATTAATGCTCAGCCAAACTTTAGTATTACTGTATGTATTTAAAAAGTATTTAATCAGGATTCTATATTAGTGGCCCATTCATAACCAATAACTCCTTATCTAGAACCAGAATGCAGATGATCATCACCAAAGGTATAATCTTATGATTTACAAAGGACAACTTTTAACTTGAGCCTCTCTGATGTAGACCTGCTTGGTTGCAAGTTCCCTGACTTCGGGTCAATTAGTTCACAGAGCAGCTCAAATAATTTGAAATCCACTTTGAATTCTCACTTTAGTAACAGGTCATGTAAATATAAATACAATTAACAGAATGGACCATAAGTCCAATAGACTCCATAATATTTGCTAATATAGCATGCCCCGTTCACTAGGTACCTCTTATTTTATTATCTTCCCATTTTATGTTTTTAATCTGTTGAATAAACCTGGTGGATTTAGATTTTTTCTCAAATTAAAATAAATCTACAAATGTTAAATGTTTAAATTCTTATAAAATATTTAATTGTTTTAATTTTTGTTAATCAAATTAGCAGCAATAGCACATGTAGGATTTTTTTTTTCCAAATTAATTTCTTGAGCTTCATTAGTGAATACCTGGTTATTTTGGATCAAATGAAAAGATGTCTATGAACTTCCATCAGATTAGACACATTTTAACTTCAAAGTCAATAAATTTTGTCTTGTGATGTATCTACATCTACGTCATCTACAATTCAAACCGTTAAAGTTTGGCAATAGTTAAGGCTCGGGTTTTAAGGTAGAAAAAGAGACGCACATTTATTCCAAGAGTTGACGCTAGTAGATAATGTTATCTTCTCTTTGAATCTTTATCACAATACCATTGTGTTCCTAATTAATATCTTTAAAAAGGGTTTGACCTTTTGCATGACATTGTGTGCTATGTACTTTGTTTTTAGTTTCTCAATATTTCTGTAAAGGGTGATCTTATTACATAATTGCAGCATACTGAATGTTGAGACATGAATAATTTACAGTGACTAGAACCAGAAATAGTAAACAGACCAATCGGCAATTAGAGATCAGCTCAACAGCCTATCAGATGAATGAACAGTTTATAACCTTTTATCAATATCTGTGCAAAAAAGGCTGAAATTGACTCTTTTTTTAATGCATTAGGCAAATAACACATGAAACAAATACATATATTTATTTACAGTAATCCTTTATATTCTGCAAATTGCCACACATGACTTCATCAGTCTTTAAAGAAACACTGTAATGTTAGGAATGCATATCTGTATTCCTAATGATATAGTCCTGGCGGGGCTGTTAGTTCAGGACTCCCCCAGGTGTTGAAAAATAATTAAGTAAATTAAAATAAAACAAGTTACTTAAATTTCCTACAGCGCCGCAACATCCTCTTCGAGTGATGCCTCCAAGATGAGCATTTGGGATCGTAAGCACATGCGCGGGCGCTCCCCAAGTAGCGCCTAAGATTCTGCAGTAGAGTGCAATGATTATCCAGACTATGACAGCACTACGCATGCATGTCTGACCTCACAGTATGTTACGGTATGAGAGCCAGAAAGTAATATTCCCGGCTCTCATACCCAGAGTTTGGAGGTGTGGCTTGAAGCCGTGCTCCCAAACCTTCTAATAGTGAAATGAAAACTTTTGGGGTGTATGAGAGGGGTTCAAGACTACAGACACTATAACAACTTCAGGCGGTTGAAGTTGGTAATGTGCCTTCAGTGTTCCTTTAACTCTGCCACTTCAGAAGACCTGTCAGAAGTGTTCCTTCCAAGTTTAAGGTGTCTGAACTATTAGGCATTTTTAAATCATCACTACAAGGGTTAAATAGTAAGGGGAAGGGATGATTAGCAGAAATCAACATTCTCTTTGCGCAGAACAAGACATTCTGGGAATTATAGTTCACTTTTCAGCTTTTTGATTAGGAAAACTGTAAGCTGAACTGCATATCCCAGAAAGCTGTGTTTTATTATGCTATGTATTAATGTGTTATTGGGTGTTGCTTTTAACTAGAGATGGAAGAAAGGGGGCTAATTTCTATATTAAAGCAAAGCAATACATTTATTAAAATGTAATTGTGACTTCCCCACTATTGAATTTACAAGTTACCAATTAATATACTACCCTATATTTATGAATTGCAAGTAAATAATTTCTTGTTGGTAAAAAATTATTTATTATATGAGCTATGAGATTATGGACTATGCTGCTGCATATTATTTGTTAACTTTATTTTACTCATAAATTATGATAAAAATATAGATTTTTCTACATTGCTAATACAGATTAATTAGTTTTTTCTTCCCAGTTGGACCCTAACCTGTAAGTGGAGTTAAAATTGTTCCACAGGTAACCTAATAATTCTTTAATTTTTTTCTGACCTTATTATTTTACTATCACTAAAAGTATGGATGGTTTTGTGCACAATTAAATCATAATTCAATCTACTAATTTAGCGTAACACTTTTATTAATTACATGCTTTTTTTTCATTTCTTTTATTTATCATGTAAACATTTACAAGCTGGAGGTAGACCACAAATATTTAAATTTATATCGACAACATGCGCGTGCTGATGAATACATTAGTTTCTTCCTAAGTCACAGATCTGCTTATCTCGAACTTCCGGACATTATGCTACAGTGAAAAAGTACGTTGCCTTCCCCCATGTAAAGTTACGTACATCTTGATTGACCTAAAACGAAATCGCTCCGTGCCCTTTCTCAATTATGACCTTGAGTGAAAAAAAAATGTAAGTTAATAAGGCTGCAACAAATTATAGTCTTTTTGGTCGATTTGCCTAGTGAACTGTTAATTGTAAAACTGAAAGACATTATGTTCAGCTTTCTCTATCACATCTTGTGTTTTAACAGTGACACTTCATTGGGTGCAATTAACAAAGCCTGTGAGATTTATTAACACACTGCTTCACGGCCAATGATCCATTCCACTTAAGACATAACACTGTAAAATGCACATTATCTCCTTTTGGCACTTACAATAATGCTTCATGAACTAGCAAGGCATATGTTAAAGCAGATAAAATAGCATTATTAGCTGACAAATCTTACAATTTATTAGACAGTTAATTTATCAGCTTAAAAGACTTAAAACAGCTGTGCATTTAATGCCTTTTTAATGTATCCAGTAAAACTTGCATAATTGCCTGTGGTGCAATTTATTTTTTAGCTATGTTGCAGAATGTCTACATTTACTGTTTACATGATTTTGTTTTTATCTCCCCCACAAGGTTTATTGTGTCTGTGGATTTTACTTAGTGGAGGTGGAGACAGAATGTACAGTGATCGGATCAGATTAGGGGCAGGACAGCAACCTCGATTTGTGGGTAAGTCCATTTTCATGCAGGAGTAGAGATAAGACATTTTCCAACCTCTTCTGGTGAAAATGGTTTAGGCCAGTGATTTCTATTGTTGGTCTTCAGGATGACTGAGCATTATGGGATATGTAGTTCAGAAACATCTGATGTGCTTAAGTGAGCCTTCACTGGCTTAAGCCCTATTTAAAAAAAAATTATATATCATTATCCAAGACGGTCAATACCAAGTGTCAATGAAAAATATTTAAAACAAATCCATAAATATGTGAATACATAATTAAAATGCATAAATAATTAAAATAACCACAGATACAATGTATTTGTAAGATAGTGAATTACAACATTCCAATTTGACTGGTATAATATTAATTTGGTTAAACCATCCTTAAAAGGGACACTCCAGGCAACTTAAAAACTTCATCTAAACTACGTTTCCCCCCTGGACAAATAGGGAAGGGGGAGCATGGCTGCTGCCCCTAATGGGGGCTGGAGTTAAGTAGTAATGTTTCAAATATTGGATGAGGTAAAAATGAAGAGTAGGGGAGGGGACTTACCAGTCAGCAGGAGTTGTTGAAAGACCCTGACTGTCACAGCTGGTGGTTTTTCCCTGGACAGTGTAATCAAAAGGAAGGAGTATGACGCAATGTCACCTTGGGGACCCTACAGTCTGCGCAGGGCTGATGGCTAGTGACGGCTGTGTTGGCCTCTTGGAGAATAAGTATTGAGAACTGTCAACAGCTGACAGGAGCTAAGAATGTATTATGTTTAACCCCTTAAGGACACATAACATGTGTGACATGTCATGATTCCCTTTAATTCCAGAAGTTTGGTCCTTAAGGGGTTAATAAAGCTGTGGCCGTTGCCCTTATCCACTTTAAAAGGCGTCCTGTGTGTTATTGGAGCAACAGTGGGATGGTTATGGCAAAGCAGTCAAGTTGTTATTATGCCAGGAGGCACCCGGGCTCATGCTTACCTTATGGGAAAGGTTTAGTATCTAATCAAAATTTTCGTAAAGAAATTTGAGTTTTCTTTTCACTAAGTGATTTATACTCGTACTTATAAATGTATGTTGAACAGGTTTTTTCAAATGCAGAATGTCTTGGGAAGCTGTGCTGCAATGCTCGTATCATTAGCTGCTTGTTGGCATTGGTTCTTTTCAGTAATATTTTATAAAAAGCATGAAATTTAATTTCTTAATGTTTGGATTTTAGGGATTATCTTCTATAAAAGGATCAACACCAACAGGAGATGTTGGAACTTAAAGTGACCTTTACATTTAAAGTTAAACCTGTCGTGCCAAACAGTGTTTTTCTCTTTTTAAAGACCATCAAATTCCATCTATGCATCACACTAGCAGTTTTGCTAGCAAATGCACAGATTGGAAGAAATACCTACTTAAAAATATATGTTTCTTATACCTGTCAATTCTTCAGCATAAACTTAATGCCAACAAATTGATTGATAAATGAGAGCAGGAGAGACCACCCAAAAATAGTCGTGCTCTCCATGCTTAGAAACCAGAGCGTGGGAGGAATGAGGGTGGACCAGAGGTGGTACAATTAGGTGCGGGTGCTGAGGGTAAAGTAAGTTTGTGATAGGTTCTCTTTAACTCCGCAATGTAAATCTTGCAGTTTCATGTTTTGCATTGCAGGGTAAAATTGACAGAACCACTGTGACTGGACCAATTCATTGAGATAAAGTCATCTGGGTGACTTTATTGGTCCATCAAGGCCACAATAATAGAATTGGAAAAAAACTTAATTTTGAATACTATTTAAATTCCCAACAATTCTCACTTTATTAAATAACTGTGAAAGTTCCATCCTGGCTCTGTCACAAACCATCACAGGGATTGTAAGTATTTACCATACGGGCATAACATGGCCTTTTAATTCCATTTGAAAAAGCCTGCAAAGGTGAAACGTGTTATGGACATTTAATATTGTGTATTTTAACTTATTAAAGGTTTTTTTGTCACCTTTTTGTGCCAATCATCTGTAATATGCACTTTTCCTGGCATTTCTAAGTTTTATACTTCCAGTAACCCCAAGGTGGGGATAATACCACCAACGTGGAGTTCATAGAGCAGTTAGCCGTTAGTAAGTATAATTTTACTTCCTTTTATTTGAGAATTTATTGAGAGCACTATCTGTTGCCTTTTTTATTCCTTCCTGAGTGTGTGGACATGGTGGACAGTTGCAGCATATCCTTTAAAGCGGGCATTATACCGCTGTGCGCCCTTACTGCTTGAGCTGGCTATAGCTCTTTTAAATGTAAGTGTTCCATCGCTATTTTATACTTTAACTGATTGAATTCAACAGTCTGCACTATCACCTGCCCCTTTCTCCTGTCTTTCAAATCATCTTGGTGTGGACGTGGTTTACAGTTGCCGTCTATCCTTTAAAGCGGGTATTATACCGCTGTACGTCTATACTGCTGGAGCTGGTTATAGCTCTTTTAAACGTGAGTGTTCCATCGCTAGTTTTCTACTTATCAAAGACTGTACTCAACAAGCTTAACTATCACCTATTCCTGTCTCTTGTCTTCCATATTACCTGCGTTCAAGTCGAACTGAGGACAGTACACCCTATCAAGCACTGACTTTCATCATTGGATAATAAGAACTTACATTGTGAGACTGCTTTGCCCTAGGCCAATTTTTGCTTTAGTGCTAGATTCAGTTGCATCATTATATTTCACTACTACTATTTACTTGTGACGCAGCCCTTTCCTTTTCTCCTGTCATAACATGGACCATATTTGAAAAAAAAAAAAAGGACAAACACAAAACATGTACTGGCTCCCCTCCAGCCAGGGATACCCACATGTGTGGTGGAGGGCGGGGAATCATAGCTGTCTAGTCAAAATCTACAAGGACATAACAGAAATTGCCACAAACATACACTCTCTCTCCCCTTGATAGGATTGCGGCAGAGAGTACTTCGCCAATATCAGACAGATCTAGTTTATTCAGAATGTAAAAAAGACAGTAGTTAGGCAATAAATTGTGAAAACATAAATAAAATGAGAGACACGTTAAATACTTATCAAATTGGGCCAAAGCCATGATGTTTAGTTTTCAATAAGAGGGGCATACCAAATATTATTCATAACTTTAATATAAAGAAAAACCATTAAAGCTTATGACATTATAATACTTTCTTTGTCACTAATTTAGTCAGTCATTCATAACCTGACCACACTATGGACTTGAACACCACAACAACAATGCAACCCTGTCTAAAGGAACCCAAATCTGCCCAGTTACCAGCTAAACCTGCTTAAAAACGTCAACTATGCCTCCCAATATCTCAGAGACCTGATCTCTGAAAACGAACCCTCTCCTTGCCACAATGTATATTTTGCTACAGGTCAGATAGCCAGTGGCAATTCATTCTAGGTAGTATCACAGCAAAGGCAACATTAACCTGAAAGCTGATGTTTGTAACTTGTGCTTGTCCCTACCTCCGTGGATACACATAAATAGTCTTTAAAGGTTATTTGTTGGGGCAGGGGCATATATACTCCATTAGGATCTTGTTTACCTGTAAACAGCATTGTTTTAAACATTATTTGACCATGAAAATCACTGACAAATTGTATGATATATTAACATGTAAAGACAATTAGAGTCTGTTTTCAATTCCTGAATCTAAAATCGAGTTATCTTGTTATAGTACCCTTTCTATAAATCTGTAATTCAATGTTTATCAATTTGGTGAATTTCATCTAGACATTTGGGATCTGATTTGCCATAAATTAGTTTCTTCACGTTGCTGCTAAAATTCAAATCTTATTGAATAACCCCTTTCTTATGTCGGTATTGTGTCTGATGTTCCAAATTACTTAGTTACATTGAGGGCATGATGACTGTGTGCTCCAAATGTAATTTGAAAATTTAAAAAATGATAAATTTTCCTTTATTTTGAACAAAATAATAATAAAGAGTTTTACATGAATGTCACTGACTGAAGCCTTTTTTTATATATTCTCAATGGCAAAATGTGCATTCCATTAGACTACATCACACTGAGAGTCAAAGGGTTAATGTTTCATGGTAAAAGGCTGACATTTTGCTCTTTATATAACCCAACACATTCGCTAAGTCTTAGACGTGCCCTTTTGGGTCAGGGTTCAGTCTAAATAACTTTATCCAGAGGCAATGGGTTTAAATGTTATTTGATGTGCCCTGTATGTTTCTGGGAAACATTTGGAACCAATTTTAATTTAGCCTGTTTTCTATTGTGTGACAAATGACAGGTGCTATCGATTTTTTTTTTTTTTTGTAAAGCAATCTACTTTCTCTACCTGTCACAACATCTGTTTTTAAACAAGGATGAAGGCTGCTCACTGGACTAAGCTGAGGTAACGAGGATGGGAAGTGATTTAGAGTTAGAATTATATTAATAATTGGATCTTTGTCGAGCTGCACAGTGCTTTTTTTATTTTATTTTATTTTTGTGTTTAAGTGGAACTGTTACTTTTCTGTGAATACAATTTTTCTACCTGTTCCTTAGTCTCTTTTTTTACATCCGTCATCATACTAACTTTCTCTGCAGTTTGGCTCTTTCATTACTGTACAGGGTTATTCGCTGAAGTGATAATTGTCTGAAATTCCAAGCAAATTTAAGGCCAAAATATCTATATTGGAAAATTCTCAAAAAAATTAAATTAATTTTGGATTCACTTTAGATTTTAGACAAATCTCACTTTAGGGAAAAATCTTGTTATTCTAGATTGAACAAAATTATAAACACAACACTTTTGTTTTTGCCCCTATTTTTCATGAGCTGAACTCAAAGTTCTAAGACTTTTTCTATGTACACAAAAGGCCTATTTCTCTCAAATATTGTTCACAAGTCTGTGTTAATCTGTGTAAATCTGTGTTAGTGAGCACTCCTTTGCCGAAATAATCCATCCACCTCACAGGTGTGGCATATCAAGATGCTGATTAGACAGCATGATTATTGCAAAGATGTGCCTTAGGCTGGCCTTAATAAAAGGCCACTCTAAAATGTGCAGTTTTACTGTATTGGGGGAATTGGGGGGTCCAAAAACCAGTCAGTATCTGGTGTGACCACCATTTGTCTCGCGCAGTACAACACGTCTCCTTCGCATAGAGTTGATCAGGTTGATTGTGGAATGTTGGTCCACTCCTCTTCAATGACTGTGCGAAGTTGCTGGATATTGGCAGGACCTGGAACACTCTGTCGTACACGTGATCCAGAGCATCCCAAACATGCTCAATGGGTGACATGTCCGGTGAGTATGCCGGCCATGCAAGAACTGGGATGTTTTCAGCTTCCAGGAATTGTTTACAGATCCTTGCAATATGGGGCCATGAATTATCATGCTGCAACATGAGGTGATGGTCGTGGATGAAAGGCACAACAATGGGCCTCAAGATCTCGTCAAGGTATCTCTGTGCATTCAAAATGCCATCAATAAAATTCACCTGCGTTCATTGTCTATAACGTACGCCTGCCCATACCATAACCCCACCGCCACCATGTGCCACTCGTTCCACAACGTTGACATCAGTGTTAGTGAGTTACATTCACCCGCACGACACCATACACGCTGTCTACCATCTGCCCTGTACAGTGAAAACCGGGATTCATCCGTGAAGAGAACACCTCTCCAAAGTGCCAGATACCATCAAATGTGAGCATTTTCCCACTCAAGTCGGTTACGACCACGAACTGCATTCGGGTCGAGACCCTGATGAGGATGACGAGCATGCAGATGAGCTACCCTGAGTCGGTTTCTGACAGTTTGTGCAGAAATTCTTTAGCTATGCAAACCGATTGTTGCAGCAGCTGTCCGGGTGGCTGGTCTCAGATGATCTTGGAGGTGAAGATGCTGGATGTGGAGGTCTTGGGCTGGTGTGGTTACACGTGGTCTGCGGTTGGATGTACTGCCAAATTCTCTGAAATGCCTTTGGAGACGGCTTATGGTAGAGAAATGAGCATTCAATTCACTGGCAACAGCTCTGGTGGACATTCCTGCAGTCAGCATGCCAATTGCACACTCCCTCAAAACTTACAACATCTGTGGCATTGTGCTGTGTGATAAAACTGCACATTTTAGAGTGGCCTTTTATTGTGGCCAGCCTAAGGCACACCTGTGCAATAATCATGCTGTCTAATCAGCATCTTGATATGCCACACCTGTGAGGTGGATGGATTATCTCGGCAAAGGAGATAATCTAACAAAGATTTAGACAGATTTGGGGACAATATTTGAGAGAAATAGGCCTTTTGTGAACATAGAAAAAGTTCAGCTCATGAAAAATAGGGGCAAAAACAAAAGTGTTGCATTTATAATTTGGTTCAGTGTATATTTTAACAGTCTTTCCATGTCTCACCATAGATTAGCCCTTCCCACCACCTTTTTCAGACTGTCTCTTTTCTTCTGTTTACCACCTGTGTATCACACAGTTATTTGCCATTATTACTCTGCCAACCTGCTGATTTTCAATCTCAGTAAAATTGCTTCAGATGATTGCTTAATTGCTTTGAGGGGTCACTCCAAATCCCTAAAGCACTCCAGCTTACCAAAATGCTTTATGTGCTATTTTTAGATATACAAGGTTTGTCCAGAATGTATTCAGCCATGTAATATGAAAAAATAGCAACATTTATTGAAGAAGATACAAGATAGAAGAATAGGACAATGACGTCTCAATCCCTTTAAGGCGCGCACCTTGTGACCTCACACAGTTCTCCCAGCATCTCTTTTCCACTGTACAACGCACTCTACAAAATCCTATGTTGAAATCGCCGTCAGCTGCCTTGTTGTATTTACCTTAATCTTATCGAGGGTCTGAAATTTCTTTCCTTTCAAAAGTGATTTTAGTTATGGGAAAAGCAAAAAGTTGCAGGGTGCCAAATCCTTTAACAGATTCTCAGCCATTTTTGAAGCGTTTTACACTTTTACTTGTCCTGCACTTGTTGCATTGTCACAGAAAGCCTTCTGAATCATCCAAATAGTTTCCACGGAGGAATGTTCAAGTTCAACTCAAAATTTGATGCAGATTTATTGCTCTACTCGCACAGTCACTTTAACCACACAGTACACATGTTCACTCAACAGTATCTAGTGCCCCCACTGACTAGTACAATGAAGTTTACATTGCTCATGCATGCGCATTCCAGTCTACTCTCCTTGGCTACCAGATTACCCCAATGTCGCACAAGCTGTTCTCGTTATATTAACAATGGCTGCACTGTTTTCCGGACAGACTACGTACCTTGAATGAAAAAAAGCATCATTAAATGGAGTCATTGGGGTTATATCCACAGCACAGTAATTTTTTTTTATTTTTTTTTAGGGCTTTGGAGTGTCTCTTTAAACTTCCACCAACCCCAGTAAGTATCTCCCCCAGATACTCTATGAACAAATGTGCAAGGATACAATTAACTGGAACAATTTTGGAATTTTAATTGGATGTCAGACTAGTGCAGTAGTTATACAGTGTAAGCATATTTTTTTAATATAGCGCTAAACTTAGCACTTAACAGGTTTCATTAAAATAGAGGGAGTTCCAGTGAGTGCAGTAGATACACAGTATAGGTATATTTTATTTAGGTAGAGTTATAATGTGTACTTAGCACTTAGGTTACATTTCAGAAGAGGGAGGAACAGTGAGTTCAGTAGGTGTACAGTGTATGTATATTACATTTATATAGCGCTAACAGGTGTACTCAGCACTTTGCAAGTGACATTACAAAAGATGAGTGATTCGGTGAGTACAGTGAGTGAGTAGTTACAAATTATAAGTATGTACGTTTTGTTATTTAGTTATCCACTTGTGGTATGCTAAGCAGTCCTGCGTTTACAATTCAGTTCACACATAACTTTTTATTTAAATTTACACTTTGTAACAGTTAGTATTTACATCCTTAAGTGGTTTAAACACACATTTTAATTTTTTTCCATCTGAAGAGTAAATGTGAGTGTTCACGGAGACCAGAAAAAACTCTTTATATAGTGTTAGCACTGGTCAGAGCTCAGATTTAACTTGATGTGCATTGAAATAAGTGAAAGAAAGCCATCATATTCAATAAATCCAAGGGGTGAAATCATGAAACAGCTGGATTTTATGAAACATTGGTTTAAAAAAAGAATTCTGAAAGCTAAGCGTCTTGTTATGACGAACCGGAGAGCCTGATCTTCTCATCACGGGTGTCAAACCCTGATAAAGTGTGACAATGAAATAATATGACCTCAGGTGTACCAGATGCTCCAGTGACTCCATGAGTGAGCTAAACCACCTTCAACCTCTCTGTGTATGAAAAATCGCACGTTTATAAACTCGGTACTCCACAAAACGTACATACATTGACAACTGTGATAGCTAACAGAAGTTAAGATGAATTAGAAAAAAACAAAACATCATCTGTTTTTCATCCTTTTTAGAAGCATGAAAATTAACATTTTCAACAGGGGTCGTAAAAAGTATTCAAGAACCAAAGGTGATATACGCTTTCTCTTCATGTAAACTGCCAGCAAAGTGCATATCGTATCAGATGCTCACATTCAGTAATAATCCCAATTATCTCAGAATCTGGCATACAACGAATATTTAGCTGAAAATAAAAACTATGGGATAATTTACTTAAGTGAGAATTAAAAGTTAATTTTACATTTAAGATGCAAATAAAAGAATTAGAAAAATTCTCTTAGTCAGCTGTGCATCTAGTTCAGCTACTTTGGCCTTAACTTTAAAAAAAATGAGACTTGCATTCTCATTTTAATAAATAACCCATAGACATAAGATATAATTATCCCTTAGAATAAAAAAGACTGCAGATCTTTTAACTGTGAAAAAATATAAATTGTAGTCCATTGCTAGATGTATTGAACAAAAAGTGCTGAAAAAATTCTTTAGCTCAGCTAAAGTTACAGCGTGGCTATTTTAGATAGTTAGTCCAGTAGAATTGCTCCCTGGTGCAGAAGCTGGAAGCCGAGAAAGTCACAATTTATTGACTGAGAGCGTCACCTGACTTTTCTCAACCAATGACTAACATTCTGTGTAATTAAAGTTGCACAGAATTGGCATTAGCCATTCTAGAACTTTGGTTCTGGGTTGGCTGATGACACCCCAAGGAGGCTAATAGAGGCTGAGTTAAACCTCCAACAGGAGATTGTTTAAACTCCATATGTACAGTGTTTTAAAGAAAAATGCTGCACATACAGACTCCAGGCACATTGACCACTTCAGATCACTAAAGGTGCTTGGAGTGACCCTTTAAACTTTCTATCCAACTATTTATATTGGCTATTTTGTGATAGTGTGATAACTATATGCACTATAACAGATTTCTAGTCTAAATGTTTGTGTGCCACAGAGCCAGCGAAAAATCCTAATGGCAGGTAAAGATCCCATTGGCAGGTAAAGATCCCATTGGCAGGCAAAGATCCCATTAACTGGTAAAGTTCCCATTGGCAGGTAAATATCCCATTAACTGGTAAAGTTCCCATTGGCAGGTAAATATCCCATTAACTGGTAAAGATCCCATTGGCAGGTAAAGATCCCATTGGCAGGTAAAGATCCCATTGGCAGGTAAATATCCCATTGGCAGGTAAATATCCCATTAACTGGTAAAGTTCCCATTGGCAGGTAAATATCCCATTGGCTGGTAAATATCCCATTGGCAGGTAAATATCCCATTAACTGGTAAAGTTCCCATTGGCAGGTAAATATCCCATTAACTGGTAAAGTTCCTATTGGCTGGTAAAGATCCCATTGGACTCTGTGCAAGTTTCCAGTTTGGGTTCCTCTCCTTCACTCAGTAGGAATTGTTAATGTAGACTAGTTTGGCCAAGTATGTTCCCAGAATCTCATTGATAGTCAAGTTTTAATTCATTTAAGATGCTCACGTACAGCCAGGTAGCAGGGCTGAATCCTAAACACTTTATTTCAATAAGCAAACATGCTTGTGCGCTCTAAGTCAAATCTGTGAGCAGACTTTATGGAAGTAACATTTTGGCTCTTATTGAGCCTTTATCAAGCATGTATATATATATATATATATATATATATATATATATATATTTCCAACACGCTTGATAAAGGCTCAGTAAGAGCCAAAATATATATTATAATGGGAACACAGAAATGTAGTTTTATAAAACACAGTTGCAAGATGGTCATTTTGGACTAGTCAAGGTCACGCTGGTTTGTACGGAGGAAAATCAATTAACATGTCCGTATCAACATGTGTTCAATAACTGATACTTAGCAATGCACGTATTTTAGATTTGACATACCTTCTCTCTTTATTGCTAAAAGAATAAATCTTATTGATCATCTGACCTTGTGTTTTACATGATGCAATCACCCAATATCATTTTGGAAGCTATAAATTAACCTCATCTGCGTGAAGGATCGACATGCAATTCAGGTGATTGAAAGTTACTGTGTTGCATTACTTTTTTTCCTGTACAAGTCTTTGGCTCAATACAAATAGTTTAATGTTGAAGACTATCATCAAACAAAATTGCTGACTACATAAAAACTCTGATGTTCTACTTCCTTATCCCCTTCATTCCCTCCTTCCTTCTTTCCGTGCCAAGGGTCAGATTTCCAGAGTGAGTTCAAAATGCTCACATTTTAATTATTTGTTAGAGGAAGGAAATAACTCAAAGTTCCCTGTAGACTTACAGAAACTTCTTGCTCTCTCTTACTTTGTTGAAAATGACGAACCCCCTTGAGCCAGTAACCAGAATGCTTACATTTATATTGCCAGTAACAAGATAATTATTAGTTTGTCTATTTAGTCTGACCTGTGTTAATCAAACGTATCCATAAATTAGAGCTGCGAATGCAATTTTTATTATAACAAATGGGTAATGAAGGCAAATTTATTAAAATACAAGAACATTGATGTCTGACCTTGTAACTGTCTACGTTGATGCTTAGAAAAGCTAACGTTAATATCAGAGCAATGGCTTGTGATAATTTAACCCCTTAAGGACACATGACGGAAATGTTCCGTCATGATTCGCTTTTATTCCAGAAGTTGTGTCCTTAAGGGGTTACGATCCTGCTCTATTCACCAGTAACATTATTCTAATCAGCACTCAATGGTAAAATTACCCTGCCATTAGCCCCCTTTTTTTAATCCCCCCCCCACCAATGCGTTCAATATAATGATTGGTGGTATTATGTAAAACACAAGATTAAATGATCAATAAGGAGCTGAAATCTGAATGCTGTGTGGTTATTACTTTTATTAAACTTGGAGATTCGACGAGGTCCAAAGTGAAATTTAGCCGATTCGGTACATTTCCAAGTTTCTGTATAATTAATCAAAATGTATCCAAATATACTGAATAGTAATAGTAATACCCAAAGTGTGAAAGTGAAAAAAGCGCTATTTAGTAGATATACCTTTTGTGATATATTTCAAGTGCTTAATATTTATAATAATAGCAACTGTTACACTACAATATGCAATCTTTCCCAGCATGCAAAATCTAAACATACAATTAATAAGTAGTGTAGTGCTTATATAAAAAAACAGTGTCATACAATGATACCATATAAAAATATAATAATAGTGCGATAAATTGTTTAAAACACTTATCTTGAATTGTAATAGGTGATATTTGGTATCACTACACATGGTATGACACTGCTTTGTTTTATATAAGCGCTACATTACTTATTAATTGGATGAAAACTGTAATAGCACTTCATTTTGTGGTGGCTACTGCTAGTACTTAACACAACTTTATAGTTTGAGAGGTTTTTTTTTCATTGCTAAAAGGACACTATAGACACTTTAGGGCTTCCCTGGCAATATTACTTTATAACAGAATTTTTTTTAACCGATTTTCTTCAGAACCCAAAAATTTCAGAATTCCCAACCGGATTAACCCAAAAGAACTGAAAAGGTTCACTGTGCACAAGTCAATATTTATTTTATTAAAGCTTCCTTATAGATTATTAAAACCTGCACAGGGATGTTAACTATAGTACATGTTAGCTAGAATTGAAAGTGAAGTACAAGTAAATTAAAAAATTTTGGCCTATTCATGGAATAGGGGGAAAAAAAAACAATTAAACTCAGCTATGTTTCCAGTTTTCAGCTATTTTGCTTGGAATTTTAATTTCACTTTAAATTCCTGACAATTTGCACTGTAGTGAATAGCTATGCTTGGTACATGATTCAATACATAAAAATGGTCATGAATTAGGTAGACTCGACGTTGGTATCTCCTATCGATTAAAAGCAATTGGGTTTTTGTTAATTCTACTCCCACCAAAAAGGGCCAAGATTGTTGTCACTTGGTTTTAGCTCCTGTGCTCCTGTCTTCCTCTAGTAATTAAGGCTCTGTTGATTTATATTTGGCTGACAAGAGTAGAATTAACAAGCGCTGGCAACTGTTTCGAGTAAAGATACCAGCAATCAATTTATCATGACATACTAGGAAACAACAATGAGCAGTTGACTGCAGATTGTAAGGTTTGAAAATGCATTTTGGATGAAGATATGAGTAAGATATTCATTAAATGTAAGTTTGAGGGGATTAAATTACTTTCTATTTTCATTCATTGTTTAATATAGTGGTTTTAAACTAATTTTTTCTACCGAGTTGCAATAGTCCGTAATAGAGAAATCTCCTCTTAGCCGGTGTGTACTTGGCATTACCATTGTGTATTTCTTCAAATTTCTAGCTCATTATTTAACTTGAAACATAAAATTGATAGCGCCTGATTAAATTAACCTTTAAATACTGATAAGACTCCTGTTGTGATACTGCATTCTATTCAAGGCTCAAGGGATACTTTTTAGTGTATTGGAGATTTCATTGTTGATTATAAAATATAACTGGCATTAGGCAATTATTTTTCAGTGATTAAATAGCACTGTATTTTTTGGGGGAGGGAAGGGCTTTACAACTGTAAAATTAAAAATGAAGCTCTTATATTAACGTTCGCTAACATAGATGCTTCAATATTTAAATTTGTAAATTAGTCTATGATGCATTCATAATCACTCAGTTTTATGTCATCAGTGATACACATAGTTAAGGATTTGGCAATCTGAGAGCCTAAGGAATTGGTTGATGACGTGGATTATGCTTCAAGAAGGGCTGCAGAGCAGCAAGTTGATAAACCTGTTCTAGATTTTAGAAAATAAAAAACAACCCCCGCAAAAAAACTTAAACACAATCCATTCAGTCGGTTACTTGTAATTAGTCTAATTTATTTGATACCAGAAGTGGTCGTCAAGAGATACTCTGGACACCATAACAACTTGATCGTAATGAAGTTGTTAGGGACCCAGGAGGTCCTGGGCACCAGCTTTCCTACAGACGTTAACATCTTCAATCCTATCAGTAGCTCCACGATCACAAAATAGAATGAGAAATTTACATCTAAAGCTACTGTGGCAGGAAGCCACAAACTGCAACAGAAACGTAAGGACAGAGCTGACCCACTATGGTAAAACCGAAAGAAAGCTGGCTCCAGGAGTCTCCTGGCACCATAACAACTTAATTCTGATTAAGTTGTTAATTTGCCCAGAGTGTTCCTTTAAGTTATTTCTGCCAAACCGGTGTAGCAAAGAGAAAGTTCTCCAGGTTTACAAAAGTGGCGTTGGGAGGCTGGACAGTTACGTGTTTGAGACTAATATTGCACTACTCTTGGCTTGAAAATGTCTATACATTAACTTTCATGGAGAATAAAGTCCCCAAATATTCACGTGCTTAAGATGTGCCATTAAAGTCATGCTTCACTAGAGATGTCATAAAATCTATCCCCACATGAATACACATGTCATTGACATCTGTAATATAAAGCATTTCTGCCCATCATAATCCTATGGACATTGGACAATAATTTATTAATTTAAGTAAAAAAAATAAAATAGAAATGAATGTTAAAAATTAAAAAAAAATGATCTATTTCAACCTAGCCTGTCATGTACATGGACCAAATCCCAATACACCAAAAAATTACGAAAAGCTCTAGGTTAATTTTGCATTCGTCATTAGAAATCGGTTTTGATTTATGTTTGTTTTTTTAGGTACATTGTATTCAGATTGGAGAAACATATAACTTAATTTGAAGCATTTCTGTCCTGAATGTCATCAAACCTAACCTCAAGAAGGCAGATGACATTTGTTTTTTTTACGGTAAGAACATTCATTGTAGATCCCAGAATTTTCTTCATAATCACATTTTTTATAAATGCTACATCATTCCTGTCTATAAAATTCAATTACAGTTGTTATTGTCTGAAGCTGACTTACATAACTTTTTCCCTGGAAATTTGTGGTTACCAATGCTGGTGATAGATGGAGAGATAGATAAACAGACAGACAGATAGGCAGACAAACAAATAAAACATTAATCTTTTTAATCTCTCCCCTCCTCATTTGTGTACCTCACAATACTGGGCACACAGGGTATTTAAGGATTGCTATTCCCATGGAAGACGGATCAATATTTGATAAAGGGCATGTAACGGAGCTCCTTGTACTCCGACCGAGTACCCTCCGTTGACGGACGCTCCTAGCGCTTCCTGAGGACTCCCAAGCGCTGCAGCAGACACCACAACCACCGCAGACTCCACAACCGCCGTATCTTGACTGGAGTCTCGCCGTCTTCCTTCCACCTTGGATCAGCTTCTGTCCTCCAGGACTGTGTGGTGAAGACCCCTCCTCCAAGGAGAGCGTGTCAGGAACAAGCTCTTAAAAGAGCTAAGTGACTCAAGCTCAGGGGAGCATGCAGAGCATAGCAATCCCCAGTGTGATTATAACAGCTCCCTCCAATAACGAGACAAGGCTACATTTAGAGAGATCAAGAAGAACTGTCAAAACCTTTATTCCCTTGGGACCAGCCAATACAGTCACCACAATAACATTGTTGTGAAACCTCAATAAAATCACAAACAGTCAAACCATATCAAGAAACACACAGTGACTTATCACAACACAATGGCACATTTTTAAAGGGGTGGGGGGAGACAATATTTAACATTAAATATCTCACCTGCCTGCAGAATTAGCAATATGCAAATCTACCCGAATATGCAAATGAACCAGTCTTGCAATTCAGGTAGTGCATATTGCTGTTGCTACCAACAGAGGGCACTAGACCAGCTCCATAGCCAAACCCACCTAGTTGGTAGCAAACCTCAGCAATACAAGAGAGCAGGCAATACATTACACAGTACACACACACACACTATAAACAATTACATTACACACACCCTGCACCTATAATGGGTACAGGGTGACTAAAACATAAGATAAATAAAGCAGCCTACATAAATAGTCTGTCTGAAGGTAGAATAGGGGCTTTAAAGGCAAATACATCAAAGAGTCATAGTCACAGGGGAGGAGGCTGGCAAGCAGGCCTCTCCAGTACCAAGTGGCGAAGGGCACTTCGTCACAGGGCATATGAGTGGCTACACAAAATATAACCTACACAGCTAGAACTCCAAACAGTCAGATTCAGGGAAGCAACAAATGTTCAGAGACATAAATATGTGGTGAAGCTATGTCAGAGTCTTGCATAGGTCTGGGAGGAAATAGAATGTTCAAAGACTTCTATTAGCAGTTGCCGTTATGACATAACTGAGTAGAATCATTATGATTTCACAGATAAGGATCACTATTGCCAAGGTGGAATCCATAAGTTGCTAGGAAAAAACAGAATTAGAACAGATGACCCAAAACTGACAGTTCACCAAGGGCTAAATAAAACAAAAAGTCTATCTATCTATCTATCTATCTATCTATCTATTTATCTATCTATCTATCTGTCTATCTATCTATTTATCTATCTATCTTTCTGTGACAGACCTGGTCACCTAGAACTGGTACATGCCTCCCAGCTCAGCGCCCCATTCCCGTGACCACGGAGTCCTCATAGGTAAGCCTGGAACCTGCTGATTAACAGAGAACTTGACTGGGAGCAAACCTTAAACTTTATGGAACTTATGATCGGATTGCGGAGTTACCACTGTCCAGAAAAACGTTGACAAGAGCACTCTGGATCCCAGAACCACCGATTAGGGCGCTTTTTGGAGGGGTGACAGAGGAGATGGCATGGCATCCAACGACACTAAGGACGTATGAAAGCTGCATGTACCGGCTGAAAGCGCCAAATTTTAAGGGGACTGGGATTTCTACGCAGCGCTGTGGAACTCTCAAAGAGTGCAATATCCAATGCACTCATTGGGGCATTCTGTTCTAAAGTGGTGCAAGAATGTAAAAAGGGGAGGAAGGAAATGGAATGTGTCTGTGGGTTCCACTGTTCTCCATGGCGATGGTCTTACTTTTAGTACTATTGAGCACTTTTTAGAACAGAACACTTTGATAAATATCTCCTGTATATTTACTACTTTGAAATATTACCCACTGTGTTATTTCTTTCAGAATATTCACTGATGTAGAATTGGCACCCAGAACCCTAAAAAGAATGTGTAACGGAGCTCCCTGTACCCCTGGGTACCTCCGCCAAAGGACCGCTTCCTAGCTGGAACAGGGGAAAAAACCTCAGCGCTTCTGCCCCCAGTCGCCATGGTTTGACTAGGGTCCTGGAACCTCTCCATCATGGAGCGGAATAGAGGACTAGCTCTACCCACTCTCAGGGACAGGACAACAGTCAGTCCTGGGAGCTCTAGCCCTTACAAGGACTTGCCCTGCTGAATCCTCCACGTTGGAACAAGCTGGAACAGTGATTAACCCTTTCCCCTCCCAGTAACCAGACGACACATAGTTCTGGGAGTACAAGCTGGAATGTTTTAATCTGGCCAAATGGCCAGTTAAGCACGCCCCTGACACTCCCACACAAACAGAATAATCCCTCTCCTGGACCTGAGAGGGGACTAGTTGCAAGTTACAAACTCCTCATCTGTGCCTGAGAGATAATTGAGTCAGGAACTGAACTAACTCAATTATCTCTAGGCACAGAAAAACATATTACAAAACCCCACAAATACCTTTAAAACACATGAAAACCCCACAAAAGTTACATCCCCTGACAGCCGATCTTGGTGACCAACATATGCAAAAATCACCCAGATTGGTTCAGGGGTTTGCAATTTTCATGGAAGTCATAATTGTGACCGACCATGCACGTGGTCCTGTGCCCAAAACAGTTCCATGAAATCAGTGCTAATGGTGGGTCAAGTTCGGTAGTCTTTTACAGGTTTCCCTTTCAGGGCCCATAGTGTGTGGGCAGGAGGCTGGCAAGCAGGCTCCTCCAGGAACTTGTGCCAAACTCAAGTGGGAAGTGGAGTTTGTCACAGAATGGTTTGAAATAAAATAAGGGTTTGATTTAAGCAACCACATGGTAGAAAATAAGGTTTATTATCTCTATCTAATAGGTTCAACATGTGGAAATAAGATTTTATCTTGGGAAAAAGACTCCTTTGCGGGACACCTCCAAAAGCATTTCAGTTTGGTAATGAATGCTAGCTCCACCCAGGGCCAAAGCATTAACTATTCTTTTGAGGATCTAACCAGTAGAACCAGCAGAGCAGATTGTTGCCTCTAGACGAAGACTTAGTACTGATTGTGTGCTGTTCTGTTACTGACAAAACTGCCAGCAGTAAACGCTGACTTCATTTATAGAGTTTACTCAAGGGGAAAAAAAAGTTTCCCTAAAGAACTAATGCATTAAATAATGATAGATTAGAGCATTAAATAATTGTCCAAAGTACCAAAACGGCTAATTTATTTGCATTAGTTGGATAGGTCAACTGTTTCAAGTATGCTGATTGGAGATGTACTGCGGGATTGCAATGCACATTTTAAACAAATAAATAGTGTCAATTTGTCATTGCCATGCTGTTCTCCACACTCGCATTCAAATCGGGGAAAAAAGTCATATTGATTAATCTCAACTTCTGGACGAAGATAAACTACAACCTCATGTTTCTCGTACATGATATTCTATAGAACACAGTAATATCATTGGGGATTTATCATATATCACCAGGATATTTTCTGGGTCCAGTGAATTGGAGATGTCAACCTCAATTAATATTTTCAATTTTCAACGTTCTCCTGTCCTTTACTCTACTGCTGTGACTGTTATTGCATGTCTGTTTGCAACAACGAAGGTGGAACATCCACAAAAAAACATTAAAGTTTTGTGAATATACAATTCAAAAGCATGCAGCACATATACCTTCTCATTCAAGATTTAGTTATTGTTGAATGTGAGCAGTCGGTAAAGTCCCTGTTTTTGGTTATAAAGTTTCTTTTTGTGTGGTGGAATAAATATCACTGTAATTCAAGGCATCTTGTGTTCTGTCGTAGAACTAGCTTTTACAAAGCCCTGAGTAAATACCATAGGTAGGTAAGATAAGATGTTTGGAAATCTCAACCAAAACAGTGACTTCAGCCTTATACTCTGTTATCAAGTCATTGTATGGGAACTCTTCATTGGAACCATTGTATTTACTTGTAAAAATATTTTTGACTTCCACTACGGAAGACTCAAAACTGCCATTGCTCGGAGAAATTATTGGTTGTTTTTTTAATATGATAACGTTTTCCAGTTATTTTAATTTCCATTTCCCAGATAGTCACTGCAGTGTTTGCCACAACAGAACAGAATGGGAAAGGAAGCTAGACAAGACAAACAGAAACATGCTTGTAAACAATTACTGCTTATTTTGGCATTGTTACTGCTGTTAACATATTTTAATACCAGGAGGTCCCTGAGGAAGTCCTTTGGGGGACGAAACGCGTAGGACCTGGTATCATAAGAGCTTATGCCTTTACTTTTATACTTATTTTAATAAAGAAAAAATTTTCTACTCTTCAATCCTGAGTCTGGCTCAATTATCTGCGGAACAGGAGGAGTGGCTTTACCCCCCATCTACATCAGGGGAGGCACCCTTGGGCGATATTTTCTCATCTTTCTTGTGAGTGATATTCCACATAGCGCATTTATACCTATTTTACAGTGTTACACTATTATTTGTTTTTCAACTTATATTGTAGATCTGCAGCTGTATCCTCTTTTCTGCTTGTATACAAACAGAAACATATCTGTCACCATGACCATGTTACAGGAAACATATTATTTTGTTGGTTATATATTCAACGAATGAGTCACAAGAAAATTCTTATTTAAGAAAGATGTTTTTTAAAAGCTCTGTCTGTCTGTCTATCTATCTTCCATAGCTTGATGTTTAGAAAGTAAGCCCTTAACTTGTAGACACCATCAAATCGCACATCAAATGTATGAAACACTACATTTACAGATGCCTCCGGCATATAACGCATGCATTCCATGACTTGTACACATAATAAGGAAAGGCATATGAAATCAAGAAAATGTCCTTTTTAATTGGATAATTTCTTTCAGATGTAGAGATATAGTAAAGACTATAGGGTAAGGTGGAGCAGTGTACAGTATTTTCTCACATATCCAGACACTAGTCTAATGTCTTCATAGAATGAGGTAATAGCTGAAGAGTCAAACACCATGACCATTGCATCCAAAGTCATGTATAGAATTATTAATAATGATGTGCAACCCTGTCATGTGAACGGTCTTTAGAGTCCTGTTTGGGTTCCAGGCATTCTATACAGTCTTTGCATTCTATACACTCCCTAAACAGATATGACAATTAAAGGTGCAGAAGTAGACTAGTCAAAAAGTCATGTTTTAGTCAAAAGTTCAAAAATGCATACAGAAGTCCTGTCTCGTCCCAAGTTTTTGTATATTGCTTTGGTCATTATCCATTCCAGTTTTTACAGTTATTAGCATTTTTACAGTTTTTCAGCGTCTGTGTAAACGTATGTGTGAATGCTACTTCCTATTTGCAGTGAATACCCAAAAGAACAAGACACCTTAAAGCAACACCGTGATACTTTATCAATAATAGAATGTAGATTTTAGTATCTTAAATACAGATTTGCAGTATTTACTTTTTTCACTTTTCTGTTTCAGCAATATAATGTGATCATACTGAGGTCTAGGGAAATTATATCGCATTACCTCTTTTAAAGGGATACTTGTGATTTGAAGTGGTCATGGTGTTTGGAGTGTTTTTATCAGAATTTCGCTATGCAACACTGCACATGCCGAGATATAGCACTCTGCTGCTGGAGATATAAATCCATTTCTGGCAGCATTATTAGAGTACCACGAGAGTTCCAATCTACTAATTCTGTTGTCAGCACACATAGCATATCAATGGCGGCATCCACTCTGTGCTATCTAAGTCCTTCCTTAGTCTGGCATCTAGGACATTCTTCCCCCTGCAGTGAGGGGGGGAACATCATCACAGGATAATTGTGCTGCGGGAGAACTTGGCTTATTTCTTTTTTTATAAAAGAAGGAGATTGTTAGCAAGATTTAATGAGTTTGGGAATCTCAACCCAAAACTACTTCTCTTTGATTTAATCAAACCAAAAACAGTATTTTACTAAAACAATGTTTTTGGTTGGAGTAATCATTTAGTTTTTTTTTAGTTTAGGCATTGTTTTTTCCACGAACTAAGAACACCCTAAGGTGTGGATTTCCAGGAGCTAAGAAATAGATAGATCTGATACTGATATGGAGAAAATAAAAAAAATATAATCTCAATTATACAGTCTTAAAAACAGAATCATAAAATGCAATTTAGACTAGTTTAAAAGTGGAGTTGTGCAAAACCCGTGTGTATCACAATGGGATTACAGTTGAGCATTTAGTAATAATACATTTCCCAAATGATAGTCCTTATTATGTTGTAAATAGTAACTGTTCAAAATTTGTAACAAATCCTTATGTCACTTTTGTATCACAAGTAGCTATGACTCGGCCTGTAATAACAGTGCCGGGTAAACCAAGCACCTGTGAATTTGATCTACTTAAAATGTTAAGAAAGTACAAAGTCCAAAAATAAAACAAATGGCAATTTAGTATAAATAAACTAAATGTCTAGAACAAACAATTACCTTGTAATAAATGTTCACTGGAAAACCAGATTGATGAATAAAAACATGTAAAGTTTATTATGCAATAAAAAGATTAAAAGATTCCAAAAAGTATATAAAAATAACGGTGAAATACTGAGGTAGGAGTACAGTCTATTAAGTCTCAAATATGCAAAAATATGAAACTTGTGATCCAGACCCGGATGGATTTGGATTGCAAAAGATAGAAGAAATCCTTCTCTTCTCCCTCCTTGCAGCGGGTGAGGACGGCGTGTGGGTCCCTGTATCCTCCGCCTCCGACCTCACACCGAGAGGTGGAGCTGGAACTCACGAGGGAGGTATCGATGAAGCTGGATACTGGGTCCTGTAGGGAGGATTTTAGAGACCTGGCTGACTCCTCCCAGGTTCAACCGTAGAATGCCTTGCCTTGCCTTATGCATTTTGTAGGGTTAGCCCTACTTCATCTTGGTGTGAGGTCGGAGGCGGAGGATACAGGGACCCACACGCCATTCTCACCGGCTGCAAGGAGGGAGAAGAGAAGGATTTCTTCTATCTTTTGCAATCCAAATCCATCCGGGTCTGGATCACAAGTTTTCCTCCCAGAAATATGCAAGACTCTAAAAGAGCTTCACCACACCTCCATCTCCATGACATAGAGGTCCATACATCATTTTGATGACTCTGAACACATGTTGCTTCCCTAAATCTGATCTTTTGACGCTCTGTGGAGGTAATATATATTATTTCTACTGCTGATCCTCTTTTTGCCTTTATTGGTTACTTATTCTCGCTTGATCTGTGAACCAAATGGCAGGAAAATACATCTATCAGTGCATATAACATTATGTATTATAATTATAATATACATTTTCATATACACTGATGGGACCATTTTTGCATCCTTTTTGGTTTATCTACATGAGCTGAACCATCAACTAAATTAGTGTCCAAGATCCCAAACTAAACTTCTTTTTCTGAAAAAAAAGTTTAGGCCGAGCAAAATGTTTCTGCCATGCACAAGTCTATTGCTCACTAATTATATATTTATAAAAGATATAATATATAAATGTAGATTTTTTTTGTTTGTTGTGCTCATCCTTTTTTTTTCTTGGTCAATTCTCCCTTGATCTGTGAATAAAATCCACATTTAGTGGCTGTCCCTTAGTCAATCATTTTTTCCAACCAATCATCTCTTTGTTTTGACACTACAGGCGGAACTCCGAATACAGAATCAAACAAACATGTTCGGCCATCACGCTAGTCATTTGATCGGTTATTCGTCTGTATGGCACTTTGGAGATATGGAATTCAACCAAATAACCCATTGGCCTAAATTTAGCTGAAATGCCAATTGCATGCAAATCGAATGTAGAAGTCTAGTGAGCAATGCATTTCTCTGCCAGAGTGTTCACCTACAAGGTTTGTCAATATTGTAACTTAAAATGTCTTATTTATCATGGTACATTGGGTTCCATATCCTCTTCTTTTGACACATTGTTAATCCACATGCCATCTCTCTAATGAAGGCTGCAATAAAATGAAAAGCTTGTCACATGGTGATGACAAGAATGGACCCAGGAAATCCACACATTTTCAACAGAGACTAAAACCAACAATTCCCAGCGCTTAATCAAACACCAACAATATTATTAACTCGACAATGTTATGACATAAGTTATTCATGGAGGAAGACAAGATTAAACTACAAGATTTATGCTTTAAATTGTTGAGTACCCAGTAATTCAATAAAATAAGGTAACCGTCTAGCTATCACACGCATTTTTAAACAGGAAAATTATGATTTGTTACAATTTATTCTACTAAATTCCTTGTTTACTTTTTATAGTGTTTTTTTTTTTTGCAGGTAAAAGCAGTATAAATGGCATGTTGAAAAAAAAATATATACATTTTTTTTAATTCTCTTGCTGCTTATAAATCAAGGTAATTTAAAGCTTATTATTTTGGATTCTTATTCACATCGGCAATAGTTGTGACAGAGACAATGTCTGTAAGTCCACATGGTGGCCCAAACTATTCTTAGATAAATACTAACATGTTAATGTTAAAATTGTCAATTCAATCACAAAAAAATGAGTGATCCTAATCAGTTTGCCAAAAAAGTGTCCTATTCCAAATATGAAGCATGCAAGCTGTAATAGTCATAAGCACTCGAAATACGATTTATAGACACAATAACTGAATCACTGTACCTGTATAGAATTGTACAGAAAGAAATGACTCGATAAATCACTGTCAACACTTTTCAACTAAATAAGTATTTTTTCAGAAAATTTGTAAACATGTTTTTGCACAAACAAAACAAACACCGATGGCGCCTGCCGGTAACATCATAAAATTTATACAAACAATTCCTTTGTTGATCTATTAACACAGAGAAAGGGCAATAACTACTGTTACAAGGACACGACTATGCCAAATCTATAACACATTAATACCTTGATAAACTTTAAATAGACACACACATCAATGTTCATACAGATCATAACATAACTAGCACGCATCACGCAGTAATATTAGTACTACTGTCAGTAACCGGTGATGTAATAAAACTACCACAACAAGAGGACATAGTCTTAAATTAGAGGGGCAAAGGTTTTAAAACAATATCAGGAACTTTTAATTTACTGAAAGGGTAGCAGATGCATGGAAAAGCCTTCCAGCTGAAATGGTAGAGGTTAACCCCATAAAGGAGTTTTAGCATGCGTGGGATAGGCATAAGGCTATCCTAACTATGAGATAAGGCCAGGGACTAATGAAAGTATTTAGAAAATTGGGCAGACTAGATGGGCCGAATGGTTCTCATGTGCCGTAACATTCTATGTTTCTATATTTCTACGTATTTAAAAGGCTGTAAATTCACCATTTTGTTTGTTGCGAGTTTCTTGATTTCAGTCTGTTGAGCTAACTTTTATATCAATAAAATTTTCTGACTTTTCATCAGAAAAAAGGTCCATGCATTTCATATCGTGTTCGACTTAAAAATAGTCAAAGAATTCTGGGCAAAGCTTAGAAATTAATATCAAACAAATACCGGCACTTGATTAGGATCAGTGCCTGAGTTACGTAACTACAGAAGTTGAGTTCCAATTTACTTTAATTACCATTAACTTTCATTAACTCAAGATGAATATGTACAATTAATTTGGCAATACGTTCCTTTCCAGTTTAGCTGCTTAAGGCACCTCTCTTTGAATTTCTCATTAAACTCAGCAGGGCCTCAATCATCAAGTCCTCAATTCAGCATGGTGAATTATACTCTTAAATTGGGTCAACATGAACAAATGTTAGTGAAGAAACAAGAACATCATTCTTGGGATTTTACCTGGAATTGATCACCTTGGGTATTTTCAGCTTAGCCTTAGGAGAATACAGCCTTTTGAATAAATGGGAGTCAATGGGGAGGTGTGAAAGGCTGGATTGATGGACTTTAGCCCCTTAAGGATGGAGGCAGTGGTCCAAGTTTTGAATGAAGCCAAAACCTAGAAATTGAGCCATATGGCTGTTCAACCATAATTTGCTTCTTTCATATTAAGTGCACCCACCCTTATTATATATCATTTTGTTCAGGAGTAATAGGGCTTTCATTTTACATCAAATATTTATATATGAAACATCATTTTATATAAATCAAATCCATAAAAGAAAGTTAAAAACATGTTATTTTCCAACATGTGCATAGCGTTTTAACTGTGAATTTCATAGTACTGTTAGCTTTTACTGCAATAAAACACACATACACACACACAAACACATATATATATACATATCCAAATACACTTAGAACATACCACTTATAATTTCATTCTAAGTATATTTGATTCTAAAGTTTATATGTAAATATGAATATGGTTAATAAATGATTATATATATATGAATATATTTTATTATATAATTAAATATGATTTATAAATTATATTAAACATGATTAGACATTTCGATTTTATAGATTATGTATCAGGGGACTTGCCTTAGAATACAGGCAGTCCCTCTGCAGCCAGTCCAGTCGATCCGAGTCAAGTGACCCAGTGTCAACAAAATTAACAGGTTATCAGACTATTGCTTTGATGTAATATTTTTGGATAATTTTAAGAATAATTTTTTCAAAATATTAAAATGTAAAAAATATAAATTATTTCAATTTATCAACAGATATTAAAATATTTTTCTTAATGTAAATCATTTTAAAAGTTTATCCAAAAATATCAAATTATTTGAAAAACATATCCAAATGTATCCCAAAATATTACATCAAGGCTCATTTCCCTTTTTGAACAGGGTCTATTCATGCACCAGAATTTTGTTACATACTATACCTTAAAGGATCACTATAGTGTCAAGAAAACCCCTTCAGTTACTCACCTTCTTCCACCGCCGGGCGTGCATTCACAGTGTCCATAGGAAAGCCTTTTTCAATGCTTTCCTATGGACGCTCTGCGTGATGGAGGCATAATATGCCACCAGCGTCGCAGATGCGCCTCTAGTGGCTGTCCAGAAGACAGCCACTAGAGGCTGGCTTGACCCCAAATGTAAACATAGCAGTTTCTCTGAAACTGCTATGTTTACATCAGGCAGGGTTAACCCTAGAGGGACCTGGCACCCAGACCACTTCATTGAGCTGAAGTGGTCTGGGTGACTATAGTGTCCCTTTAAATAAATTAAATAGTCCTTACAGAGGAATAAAAAGAGAAATGTTTAAAAAACATTGTCTTTTCTGTTTTTAAGTAATACGCTAGGGGTTATTTGTAGGTCCCCTTAGTCTTACTCATAACTATGTCTAAGTATCAGCATGGGTAGCTGTGAAATAAATTATTATTTAGCTCCTCTGTCCCTACATCAGGCCTCTTATCAGTCTCAACTCTCTGGGATCCTATCCCTCCATCCTGCTTTAATTTTCTGGTCTCAAGCATCTGGGGTTACCAGGGACCTGTCCATGTGCGAGTGCATTTTGAGACATGCTCTCACTATTTAGCGGGCACTAGAACTGTGACGAGAGCAATCTCGCCACATTGCATTGGAGAAGCCTGGTTGCTCGCCTGCTGCCTTTGGACTATGGCCCCATGTTAAAAGACATCTTTTTTTACCTGCAGAAAAGATTTCTTTGTTCTTTTCTGCCTGGTGTTCGGTAGATGCATGAATGACTGGACCACCTGGGAGCTGGAGTGTGCCGGCAATTAGCCTCCCTGAAGCTGCGGTTAACCGCAGCTTAATTGACGAATGCTGGGTGGCCGCCATTCGTATCACGAACACGAGGTCGCAGCCATTTTAAACATGCGAACGCACAGTGGTGTTCGACGCTTAATTCATGGAACTGAAATCGGACACAGTTTTGCGCGAACACCGCTGAAGCCGCCGACCTCCCTTCTTGTTTGGTGAAAGTGCACGAATGGCCCGGTGTTCGGTAGTTTTGCTTGTATGTGTTATACCCCAAATAGGAATCCCATGGAGCTCATTCGCATGAAACTGACTGTGTAAAGACTTTAGCTCCATGGCGATTAAACTTTATTCGTGTGGTCTGAGTGCCATTCGCTTAATAATGTGCGCTCAGACCTGAGCTATCTGGGGATATGTTAAATGTATGCTTTTAATGTTATGTGTCTCACATAGTGTATTTTAATAGTAATTCGTGTGTTAGTGTCCCCACATGCATAATGGCGATTTGCCTTTGTCTTGGGAGATAATTGAATTACTTCTCAATTATCTCCAAGGCAGAGGGGAGGAAGCCAGGATGCATTGTGGGAATACAATATGACTGCGTGTCCTATTTGTCTACTTGTCTGTCCCTTGTCACAGTCTCCCATTTGGTCCCCTAGGGGAGTGTCCACCAGGTGGGAGACCTGCATAAATACTGGGCAGGTAGCCCTCATTAAACAGACCACTGCTTGACCCTTAACACGTAGCCTTGTCCCGTCTTTGGGGGGGGGATTTACTGAACGCTGATAGAGACTGATTGCTAAGAGTGTAAGCCGCTTGGATGCTTTTCCTATTCGTCTGCTAGCAGTGATTCGTATGGTTCCAGTTCGTGTGTTTGGAGTGCTATATTGGATGCCGTTCGGGAGTTTGGAGCATTCCCTTATTAGCGGTTCGTGAGTTTGGTGTTTTACAATAGCTGTGCCTGCATCTCTGGAAAGGATGATGATGGCCTAAATGGTTTTTACCCCTTGTGTGCAAAACGGTCCGTTACAAGAACTATAAAAGGAGCACTTCAGCACCACTTTCTGAATGGTTCCCAGGTGCGCCTACCCAATATGACTATCACTGGGGACATCAGGCCATCCCAATTTCCTGCGTCCTATTGATGAGAGCTATGCTATATCTTCCAATTTCTTTGAGCAGATTTTCTAGCTCATTTGATTCCTGACCGACTTGCTCAAATTGTTCATACAAAATTGGAAGGTAGATCTAAACATTGTGCTGATATTTCACAGTATGAAATTGACCTCTGCTGCACGATGGGTACTCTGTTTAAAACTTTTTAAAATCTTCATCATGGCTCATAAACAGTCCAGGACTTCAAGATTACCCAGTTCTGTATTGTAGTTAACACTAAATACTTTTTTGATAGTTTTTTTCCTAGGAGGTTAAACCATAAATAAAAATATGATAAAAACTGCAACAAACAATTTGGACTATTTTAAAATAACACATCTGGTGAGATTGGTTTATAGTTAGTGTTCCAGCAGCAGCATTTCAGGGTTCTAAATTTTAATTCTAGCAAAGTCAGCTCATCCAAGGTCAATAAAATGAGCACCATTGATTTGGGTAGTAATATCAATACCCCAGGACATATATGAAAACAAGCATTGAAAGTCATGTTTCAGTGTTTGCAGATGACACAAAACTCTGTAAAATAATACCATGTGAGCAAGATATTACTTTGCTGCAGAGGGATTTAGATAGACTGGGGGATTGGACACTCAACTGGCAGATGAAATTTAATGTTGAAAAATGCAAAGTTATGCACTTCGGCGTAAAGAATACACAAGCAACGTATACCCTTAATGGAAGCGAATTAGGTATAACAACACACGAAAAGGACTTGGGAATTGTTATAGACAACAAACTATGCAACAATGTGCAATGTCAATCAGCAGTGGCCAAGGCCAGTAAGGTATTGTCATGCATGAAAAAGGGCATTCATGCTCGGGATGAGAATATAATTTTGCCTCTTTATAAATCACTGGTAAGACCACATATTGAATATGCTGTGCAATTTTGGGCACCTGTTCTAAAGAAGGATATTATGGCACTAGAAAAAGTGCAGAGGAGGGCTACAAAATTAATAAAAGTAATGGAACATATCAGCTATGAAGAAAGGTTAACAAATGTAAACCTATTTAGTTTAGAAAAATGTCGCCTGAGAGGGGATATGATAACAATATACAAATACATTTGGGGCCAATACAAACCATTATGTGGAAATCTATTCACAAACCAGACTTTACATAGGACACAAGGTCATGCGTTTAGACTGGAAGAAAGAAGATTTTGTCTAAGGCAAAGGAAAGGTTTTTTTTACTGTAAGAACAATAAGGATGTGGAATTCTCTGCCTGAAGAAGTGGTTTTATCAGAGTCCATACAGATGTTCAAACAGTTACTAGATGCATACTTGCAAAAACAGAATATTCAAGGATATAATCTTTCAATGTAGGGTAATAACTGCTTGATCCAAGGAGGATAAATCTGACTGCCATTCTGGGGTCAAGAAGCAATTTTTTTCCTAGCTTGTTGCAAAATTGGAAGTGCTTCAAACTGTTTTTTTTTTTTGCCTTCCTTTGGATCAACAGCAAAAAACAAATGTGAGGAAGGCTGAACTTGATGGACGCAAGTCTCTTTTCAGCTATGTACCTATGTAAGTGAAAGTTCAGTGCTTCCTATTTAATATTTTTTTGCAATATTATATACTGTAGGCAATTCATATACGTTGTCTTCATGTGTCAGTCATTTAGAGAAACACTATAGTGTTAGGAATACAAACATGATTTCTTCACGCTATAGTTTTACAACATCTTTTTAGATTCAGATTCCCCCACCTTCTACCTTCTAGAATTAAGGGGGGAAATGGTTTTCTTAACTTTCTTCCCCTTGCACAAGTCTCTGTGCATTGGGCTTTGGCGCATGCATCGCAATTGATGCACTGCAACCAATCAGCATCTCCTCATAGTGATGCATTGGATCATGCAGCATCTTCAATCAGCATCTTCTCAGAGAGATGCAGAGCATGGAGAGGCTGAACGTTGGTCCTGAAAAAATGATCCCAGCAAGTCACTCTAGTGGCAGTCAGAGTGAAAACATTGTGTTTACACTTCTGAGCCTTCAGGGACAGATTTTTTTTTACCCCAAAACAATAAATTAAAATTGTAGTGGTTCTGGTGACTATAGTGCCCCTTTTACGTAAATCTGTTTGTGTACCAAGGTGAGGGTACACATGTATATGGCAATATATAACCCACATTAATATTGGACGCATGAAGAATATCAAGCATTTTCCTTTTAAAATATTATGTAACAAGCATTTTACCTGATGAAAGACTTTATATTGTATATCAATATTTTGATAAATCTCTCTGGATGTTGATTTGCATTGGGAAATGGCCCTAAGCATTTTCTGGGAAAATGCATTCTAAAATTATTTATTTTCTGTGTAGTGCCAGTCTTATTTTAAAGGACGAGGTGAATGCTTGATAAATTGCCTGCAACCACCTACTTCATAGCTGCAACAGAGTGTATTAATAAATATTAGATCAAAGAATGTGTATTCGAATAGTTAGACATTTATGCATTTTTAATAGTAGAGAGAAAAAAAACTGTGTTTTCAGTTTGGATTTTATAAGTTTTGTAGGAATTTCTAGATACAAAAAAATTATAGTAGTGAATTATATTTTGGGTCAGAAGATCCAAAAGCTATCCTGAGAGACCAATTAACCTGAATTTTAACATTTTAGTCCGCATTAGTCCCCCATCTTTTGAACCCCTCTGCAGAGCTGGATTAACCATAAGGTATCACCAATCCCAGCACGCCCCTGTCTTGATTTAGGGCTAAGGTTCACTTCATCGAGGGAGTGTGGAGGTCTGGACCTCTATCCGGTGCAGATTCATTTGAACGTTCCCTTCTTTCTCAATGACTCAGAAGTCAGTGAATTGAGTCAGTGAATGTCAGGACCACAAGGGAAATCTTAAAGTGTTCTGCACCCAATAAAGGTGCAGACCACAATGCTCCTCCTCCAAACCACCAGGGAATGCCTCACACAGTTCCAACTGGCACCAAGGATAGCAACCTCCTCCTGCCACAAGGGATGCAGGAGAGGAAAAATGAAAAAACCTTCCCCAAACTTCCAACCCAACACTCAGAGTCCAACAAACAACACTCAGTGAACCTCAAGCTCTGTTCCACACACAAGCAGTACTCTACACACACAAGCACCAAAACAAATTTAGCTTAATGGACTAGTTTTAGTGTATAGATTATGCCCTTTACTCAACCTGCCAATTCTCTGCCATTTACAAGTTAAATCACGTTGTTTATGCAATCCTAGTCACACCTCCATATAGTCTGCCTACACATTTCCTGTAAAGAGAGATCTAATGTTTAAACATCCTTTATTGCAAATTCTGTTTAATTAGAATTTCTTATCTCTTACTCTACTAACTCTACTAGAATCTGCAGGATAAAGCTCCGTGCTTACAGCAGCAGTGGCGTAGTATTTAACAGCTCAAAATACATAGTATAAACAAAGAGAACGTTACCTGCGCTCTGGCCCAAACCCCTATGTACATGTAAACAAAATGCTCTTTAGTTTTATTCCAATGGCCATTTGTATATAAGCTCACCTGCCACGTCAAGGCAAGCCTCAATAGGTGAGTCCTACACTAGCCTTTAGATTTGCTGATTTCAGCCAAGAATCTCCAATGAGACAGGAAGGGGTATTTTATAAACCCTTTTACATTCAACCCTTTATAGGGCTTCTACACATACAATAAACTTTGCTGGTATCAGACAACGGTAAACGTCTGAGACATGAAGGGGTGTTTTTTTTAAACCCCTACATACTTATTAACCCTAAACAGGGCGATAACACATACAAATCACCTTGCAGGTATCAGCTTAAATGCTAATTTTTCTGTTGAGACAGGGTGGGGTGCTGCCCCTACATACTTATAAACTCTCAATAGTGCAAAAATGGGGTGGCTGGCAGCAATGTAACATAGATGTGTGTTACAAACATCATATACAAACATAAAATAAAGTACTGCGCTTACAGCAGCAGTGGCGTAGTATCTAACAGCTCAAAATACATAGTAAAAACAAAGAGAACGTTACCTGCGCTCTGGCCCAAATCTCTATGTACATGTAAACAAAATGGAGGCTCTTTAGTTTTATTCCAATGGCCATTTGAATATAAGTTTGCCTGCAATGTCAAGGCAAGCCTCAAAGGGCTTATTAAATACCCCTTCCTGTCTTATTGGAGATTCTTGGCTGATATCAACAAATCTAGAGGCTAGTGTAGGGCTCGCCTTTTGAGGCTTGCCTTGACGTGGCAGCTGAGCTTATATTCAAATGGTCATAAAACAGCCTCCACAGTGTGCAGCACTGCCCCAGGAAGCACCTCTAGTGCCATATGAGGAGTGGCCAATGGAGATATCCCTAGGCTGTAATGTAAACATTGCATTTTCTCTGAAAAAAGCAGTGTTTATTGCAAAAAGTCTGCAGTATCGCATTTACAGTAATGATGAGGGACAGACTGGGAAGAAAATTAATCCCGGGCATTTTTTAATTACAGCGGCCCACTAAAAAGGGGGCGGGGCCAGATAGGGTGTGTTTTGTCATCACCAATGACAAGCACGCCCCATCACAAAGTGAGCATGTTGGTTCAATGCTCTTCCAGGGTAGACCATGCGCAGAGCTCTGCTGAAGAGCTCTGGCATGAGAAAAATACCCTGTATTTGTTATGCACAAAGCAAGCAAATTTAATAACATGCTTGCACTGTGTTTGCTTGAAATTTGTCTCTGGTGTCACCATAGTTGGGATACCAGGAAACAAAAATGCCAGGAAAGCATATTGTGCAGTGTGTGTGAGGGTGCTCTGTGTGTGTGTGTGTGTGTGTGTGTGTGTGTGTGTGTGTAAGGGGTGTAATGTGTGTGAGAGGGGTGCAGTGTGTGTGAGTGATGGGTGCTGTGTTTGCGTGAGGGTGCTATGTGGGTAAGGGTGCTGTGTGTGTGATGGGTGCAGTGTGTGTGTGCTGTGTGTGAGTGGGTGCTGTGTTTGCGTGAGGGTGCTATGTGCATGTGAGGAAGCTGTTTGTGAGGGTGCAGTGTATGCATGTGAGGAAGCTGTGAGTGTCAGGGGTGCAGTGTATCTGTAAGTGAGGCTGCTGTGACATGAGTGATTATTTCCCACCTCCCTGCTTACCTTTAGCCTGGGAGGGGGGGATCCTGCTGCTGGGGCTGCCATCCATCCCCGGTGGTCCTAGTGGTGAGTAAACTCTAGCCTGTGAGGCTAGAGTTCACTGTCGCAAGACCCGGAGCTCCGCCGTGTTCCTCTGCTGGCAGGCTGGCTCCCTCCCTCTCTCCCCGCCGGCGGCCGCAGTATACTCTATGTGGGCCGGTGAGAGAGATCTCTGAACTCCCCACCGGCCCGCTGTAGACTACTGCAGGGCCGGCGCTCGGATAGTGCCGGCCCTGCAAAGACCGGCAGGAGAGATCAGTCCGGGCCTGGTAATGATTCAGCAAACTACATCACAATGCAGTTCAGACAAGGCAAAGCAAATCAGGAGATGAATGTTCTCCTCTTCTCTCTGTGTTTTCTATGCTGACTGCCAGGTGCAAAGGACGGAGCTTATAACAATGATTGACAGGGAGCTAAGATGGAGGCGCCCAGTTGAAAGATAATGCAGTGTGGATTCTACCTTTAATTATATTTTTTCACTACTCACAAATACATATTTATTAAATGTAGAGAAGTAAACATGATATTAAAATTCCTGGGAAGTGACAGTTGCCCTTTAATTTAATTGAAAAATATTAAGATTTTCAGGATATAAGAATCTTTAATAATGTTATCACACAAAAACAAATAGTACTATTCCAGCCTTATGAGAGCAATTTTTGGATTATTATAAATGGACTTTATTTCATTATATATATGCATTAAAATATATGTAGATTAATCTGTAAATATGTTTGTAACTTTATGGCCATGATCAGAATTCCTGAAATCTAACTATTTTTTCTGGTTTGTGCATTTTTTCATTTTCAAATCCCAATGCAGAACAGCAAGGTTAATACAATTGGCCACATCTGTATTTGCTTTCCTGCATAAACTAAATTTAATTCATCGAGTATGCTAAATAAATATTGATCACTAACAGTTTAGCAGCACAATTCTCGATCAAATGTTGTGCATGCGACACATCATATCATACAGTGATGTTGGGCTGCATATGGAATAACAATAACAAACATTTGCATTCTTATAAAGGAAAAATTATCATAATTTTTATGTTCAGTCGTTTTTCCTATTGGTGTTATTTGATTTTTTTGTGTAGTTATATTGCCAATTCATTAAAATTCATATCTCACATTTTTCTCATTTATGTTTTTTTTTTCTTTTGATGGGCAAATTTTTAGAGATTTGCAAATTATTGCAATTGTGTAAAATATTGAAATTAAAGGGGTACCAGAAGCACTATAACCCCTACAGCTGCAATAGTAGTTATGGAGCCAGTCTGTCGCTGATTCTATGTCGAGGTGTTTTTCAATGGTTAGACACAAACCATGAATTAGCCCTGGTTCAAGACATTTTGTCACAATGGTGGCCAAAAGTTACATCCCCATCTGTCGGACACCTCCCATAATGCTTTGACAACTTGGGATCTACTGTTTTCCCGTTTTTGCAGTGTTTCCTTTGTGAGCAATGTTTGTGTGTTTTAATTTAAAGCATGCAATTGGATGGAGTGTGTGTGTGTGTGTGTGTATGAATGTAGCGGTGTATTTCTGTTTAGTGTTTGGGTTAGAATGCTGCTGTGCATTATTGTATAATAATGGCATTTGAATTCAGGGGTGTTTTTTTGAATATAATGCTTTAATATAGGGGTGTGTTTGTAGCTGGTGTTGGTGTTTGACTGCAGGGTTGCGTTTGTATTTAGTGTTAGCATTTCAATGAAGAGGTGTATTTGTGTGTAGTGTTGGCGTTTGAATGCTGGGATATATGCACATACACTGACACACACACACACACTGATGCAGGAGGGTTTCATCCCTGGGTTTAAGTGGGATCTGTCTGCAGCAGGTACTGGTGGAGTCTGGTCCAGGCTGGTCCAGACTCTCTGTCAGTTATCCTCTCCTCTTCAGCCTTCCTAAACAGCTCTCTATTAGCTGGCTGACCTGAACTCCTCCTGGCACCACCACCAAACTGCAGATCTAACAGATGGGACACTGTGAAAGGGCTGCGATTCTCAAATAGGCCACTGATCAGACATTCTCATCAGGTGGCCCTAAGCGTGTGGACTGCCCGATGCCTGAGTGTGGCTGTACTTTTTGCACCGTCCGTAATTCCTGTAGTTCTACCGGTAGTACATGATAGCTTAATCTTTCAAAATATTCTCGCTGTTGTGCATAAAAATGCCACAAGCAAGGGCGTTGCTAGGATTCTGAACTATTAGAGGGGTTTCAGCACAATTTAAATCACAGTGACCCCAAGGCAAAACACATACACAGCCTATTGTTCTGTGATTGTCTAATTTATTGTTAAATTTCCTCCTTTATAACATTGAAAGCATCGCAGAATACGTTGGCGCTATATAAATGGCGATAATAATAATGGTACTGCTCTGAAGCAGTAAAACTTTATCTAAAATGTGTTTCTGTTATCTATTTTAGTATGTGTATATCTGTAGGTATATGTGAGGCTGTGTGTCTGTGTAAATAAATGTTTCTATGTATGTATATATGTGTATGTAGGTAAATATATAACTCTCTGGGATATATGCCTCTTTAAAAACCATATAGACATACAGACATAAAAAGAATACCCGTGCATATCAGAGTATCACTCACACAGAGATAGCATATCCACATGTAAACACTAGTTCCCACCCCCTAAACTCACCCACCTCCTATCTACCTCCCAGCATTTTTCCAACACGGATACAGTCTTGCCAGGCTGTTTTATCAATCACTACTAGTTGTAAGAAATCTCCATGGCAGTCACTGTACTATCAGTTCTTCCCTCCCTGTACAGATAGCCTTGCAGCATCCTCTCTCACACTGAACACATCACTCTGGACCTGGAAGTGCAGGAAGAGCAAAGGAAGGAGAGAAGATTGTGTCTATGTATAATCTGGCTCTTCTTCACTCTCTTTATCAGACTCCTGCAATGTCCTATCATGGTGGGAGCTAGTCTATAACATTAAATGGATCATTGCAGTTCTGGTACTGGTACTGATGTCTGAAGGGGCCAGGACTTTAATGATTACATTTAAGTGACATACAAGGGGCTGCCTGGATTACATTGGCAAGAAAGTCACTGTAGGTGGCCGCCAAGGGCCCAGTGGTAGGTTAGACAGGCAACCAGAACCAATTTGCATGGCCCCATTAACCACATTATTCCTATGTGAAGAATTACAGGGGAGGAGACTCGATATGGTAACCTGTATTGGGCCCAGTGTGAACTTAATTCTTCTCTGGCCTCACAATTGCAGAGAGGAACATGCATTTTAGGGGACTTGGGGCAAAAAAAACAGTCAGTGGCAAAACCACCGAGGCTCATCAGGAGCCCACTCAGGGTCAAATTTATTTCATATAATTAAGGATATGTCCATGACTGTGACTCATATCAATGGGAGATCTTACTAGCTTATTATGGCGATTTCATACCACTCACATGTCCCTATTTAGGAGAAACAGTCCCTGTTTTGGACCCAAATCCCTTTGTCCAACTTTTCTATCTTAAAGTCCCTTTTTTCTATATTATTGATGTGTCTGAATGTATAACAGAGCTCCACAGCAATAATACTCCCAGCAATGTGTATTTAAATTACCATAATTGTGTTAAGATATCAGTCTTTGTAAATAAGATATATTGTTCGTTTTATGAATTACATTTTAGTTGCATACATTGTTATTAGTCAGTCGCCTAAAATTTCTCAGAACAGACCTACCCCAGGCAACACCAACATTCAAAAAATTAAATATGTTCCTCTTTG
This sequence comes from Pelobates cultripes, assembly GCA_933207985.1. Taxonomy (NCBI): domain Eukaryota; kingdom Metazoa; phylum Chordata; class Amphibia; order Anura; family Pelobatidae; genus Pelobates; species Pelobates cultripes. Next base: position 25,082,540 of record OW240920.1, on the reverse strand, counting down.
TCTATTTGAAATGTTTGAAAGTATGAATTTTAGCATATTTTGCCATTTTACCAGCTTTACACCTGAGATTGCCTCTCCTTTATTTTTGACAAAAATAAATAACTTTTGGTATTCCAAAAATACAAGTTATCACTTGATTGAAAGATAAACCTGAATGTTTAGAACTTACTGAACAGTCTCCTTTTCTACTTTTAGTTGTTAGGACAAAGCATGTTATTGTATCCAATTTAAAGGCAACAGCAGAACATTTTAGGTACTACTTATATATATTACAACAGTTACATCTATAAAAATTACACTCAACGGAGATTACAGAAAAAATAAAATTGGAAAATATAATTCAAAGTAGTGCTTTTCATGAGCTGAGATACTGATCTCATTGTTTAGGCATCATGAACATTCATGAATTTAAATAATGAATCCTGTGTCCCTTTGGAGACCAAATACCAGTGACCAATAGCGTTTAACTGATGGCTGTCAATTCACATTACCAAAATTAATACAAATCAATTTCCTCTTGGCAAAATTACAAACAAAATTAGCCAAAACCGTACGTATGCCTATTTCTTTCTCTACCGACAATATCAAAATTGCATACAGTATGTGGAACTTTTTGCTCTTTGACATACGTCCTTTTGTTTGAACCTTTTTCGTTTTAAACAAACTTAGGTTGCATTCCATTCTACAAAATACGAAATGTGCTGAACATGTGTTTTCTAAACTAGAAGCATATGCATGGAGTATTGCATAAGGAGATAGTTCTGTGGCCCCTCTCAGGGGACAGTCCATTATTCCATGTCTGTTCGAAGAGGAAAAGGTCGAGGAGGATCTGTCTGTTGCCTTAGTTTGCCTAGGGTGCAGAGTAAGTGATATTTAATATGCATACTTTGGGGCTCCTGTTGAGTGCCCTCCTTGGCAACCCGGATCAGGATGCTTGTTTAGCGGATAAAAAAAAACGTAACTCTAGAAATTGGCAGGAACTTTGAGTGCATGACCACCTGTATGCACAGCCAGGAATGGCTCACAAGTTTTAATGTTAGAAGGGCTTCCAAAGTTTGTTTCATTCAACTTCCTCACAACTGTTAGGTTCAAAAGAGTCATTTATAAAAATGTGAAACTTCAATAGCTGCATTTGTTAGATAATGAAATCTCTATCGAGAACATTCATAGAGAACTATTTTTTTATTTTTTTTTTAAGCATATCGCAAGCTTCAAAAGGTTTGGTTTTATCTTGAAAGATCAATGACCGTGCAATGTGAATGAGCAAATATTGGACATTTTTAAAAGGGATAAGAATTTAGATCTGCTAACATTTCTAAACTGTAAGCTCTTCTGCTCAGGATTAAACTCAACACTTACCTGTATGGGATTTGGCAAGTTCACATACTTAAACATTTCCTGTTATACTGCTTTGTAATCGATTATAATAATAAAGAGTTCTTCATTGTACGTTAATCAGTTGTAAATTAAGTAACGATACAATTTATTTTGTGCGGAACACATAGTAAAAATAGGTTGTGAAAATTCTGCCTTGTTTTGCTGTGTATTATAACAAATATTTTTCGTGTATATATTATAACTAAAAGGATTAACAACAAAAACACATCAATATATAATATTATTCTACATTACTAGGAATACATGGAGGAGATTTATCAAAGTGTCTTTGAATAATTTGTGCTATTTTTAAGATTTTTTTTTTCCTGCGTGAATAATCAATTCTGGTAGTCTTCCCCACTGTTTATTACTTTTGGCTTAGAAAGTGTATTACAATCCAAGCTGAATTGTTGTGCTTTTTTTTTGTAGGTAGCCGAGAGATGTAGATAAAAATTTCAGAATGTACATAGTAAAAAAAAGACATCGCTTTTCAGACTACTTTTAAAAAGATTTGATAAATTGCAACGGAGACACTTTTGAGACCAATTTGATAAATCTTCCTTATGGTATTGTTAGATATCTGATCTTGCAAAATAAAAGTCACACATGACACTGTCTCTTTATTACAAAATGTAGAAGAAAATAACCAGGCTTTAAGAAAACCTCAAATTCAGCTATGTCTGGGTACTTTTGCCATCTATACTAATTTGCCCCAAATTTTAAAAGTCAGTTGTCAAGTTCCCACATCTCTGTTTAGTAAATACATATACACAAATAAGTGAAAGATGTGGCCAATGTGGTTGACATTAATAATAATATTCACTCATATTCATTCCATCATTTCATGATTAGAAATCTGTCCTGTATATCTGTCTTTTTTCTCTACCAGCTCACACAGGGTTAGTTACTAAAGTGAGAATTTAAAGTGAATTTAAAATTTAAGGTCAAAATAGCCAAAATAAAAAAAAATTGTGAAATTCGCAACCCTGATAGGGCCCACTTCGAGTTTAACCTTTTGAAAGAGGGATAACTAAAGAATTCTATACCCACCTATATATTCATCTGTACGCCCAATTAACTTATTTATTTATTTTACATATTTATCTTGTGCATGTGCTTTTTAACATGATCATTGATGCACTCTGTACAAAATGTTCATCAATATTATGGGACGTCATACTAAACAGTTAGCTGTAAAGATTTTTTTTCAAAAGACTCGTAGATTCCAAACATTTTCAAAAAGTTGGAAACATTTCCCTCCTCTGTTAATTGTGACCTAAATTGTTGTCAACACTGTGAAATGTGCTGTTTTGTGAATAAGCCCTTACATGTTCAGTTGAATAAACATAAAGACAAAACTAAAGGGAAAAAAACTCGAAACAATTAAAATGTTCTAGCTGGTACCTTTTGAGCAGTTGGGAGATGATAAAATGTATTTATAAATGCACAGAAAGTAGCAGACTGAAGATAATTTGTATTCAGTTTTAATGGAGTCCAATCTCCTGCTGAGATTTCAATATCTGACAGTATTGCTCTCATTGCCCCAAATATACAGCCTTCTTTTAATGTGTGACCTTGAGCATGGTAAAATCTCTGTGTGTTTTATGAACTGCAAACTTGTTTTCTGGCAATGTTTCGGTCCTGCCTGCCAATCATTTCTCATCTCGCAGCTGACAAGAACAGAAATGTATTTCTTTCCTTTAAAATAAAGTGAGTCTTTATTATAGAAGGGAAATTACACCTATAATAAAAACGCTTATTGTACAACATATCTCAAATAATCCTTATTTACAAAACATACATAATAAAAGATTAATAAATGTGACTAAATCATTTGAAAATGTAAATCTTTTGTGAAATATAACACTTTCTGTATCGCCATTCGTATTAGGCTCAGCTTATTATCTTAGCAAAGCCCTCGCCACCTCTTCTTCCCCAACACACAAATTAATTTGTTGTTTTAATTAGCCATTTTACAGAGCTGAAATATATTTACAGAGCTGAAATATAGTTTCATTTTACAAATATTTTTATTTTATTTTATGTAATTCTTTTCTGTAAGCGTTTTACACAGAGCTATTGAATATGCTTTTATAGTCTATACAAAATATTGAAAGATGTACAAAAAACTAAATTTAACCCGCGGATATAAAATCTCATTTGCAAAATACTTCAGTATAAAAACTAGACATTCTGTGATTCATATCTCACAGGTGACAATATAATTATTTTTTTAAAAAGCATATATTTCTAGGTAGTGATTATACATTCATTAAAATTAGGAACATTTTGATTTTCCTTTTTTTTTCTTATTCTTTCTTTCCAGAAATACTGAGGTGCGAAAACGATACATTTTTGCATTATATCACTGTCCTTATTGCAATGCTTCTGACATGTTCAGAAAAATAATAAAATAATAATAAGGAAAATATCAATTGTATAACATTTAGCGGGAGTGATTTTTAAAAAAAAGGAAGAATAGCGATTTTACGCAAAGTATGGGAGTTTGCAAAAAATGTGCTGGTGTTTAGGGAATGGCAGAGTCCCACAATTCAGCAGAACATAAATAATCTGTATTTATGTGGGATAATGTCGTATCTGGAAAATGCAATTGACGGGTTATTTATGTGTCTGTTGTCATTGAGCCTTGTAGGCTCCTGTACATTGTGAGCTAAGATAATACATAAATAATTTTCAGTGACGAGTCAGAATGTGAACCATATAACTAGAGTTAAGGATTAGATTTATTTTATTTTATCATGTTAGGAAGCGTGTATCTACATGACTTTAGATTGCAAAGGGATACTAAAAAATAATTGTGTATACAAAGAGCCTGTTCTACATTACCAGAAATGATTTTGAATGTTAGTCAAAAGATAATTATTATTATTATTATTTTATTATTTATATAGCGCCATCAGATTCCATAGCGATGTCCTACTGTTATCCAACATAGAATCCACCTGTTTCTATTTTTTGTTGTTTAAGTGGTAGGAGTGTTGCTAGGAAGGGCTGACAGGAGCTGCAAACCCAACTGGAGTCATGAAAAATCCTGGGTCTAATTTTAGTAATATTCACGTGTAGGAGAAATACTGAGACAAAGCAGTCCCTTCATCTCAGTATATCACTTGATTGGGTTGGACATTCCAACACAGTCAATATGGGTATTGAAATGAAATACTCATTACTCAGGTTGGGGTAACAGTGTGGCTTTAAGTCAATAAGTTTAAGATGGGCCATCACATATACCTTGCCTACCACATTTATTCCTTTTTATTTAGCAATGCCCATGGACATTAGGAAAGGGAGCAAGTGACGTGCTGCAGTTACTTTTTAGTGGGGTACTTTGTCAGTGGTAGAACACATTGAATAGCATTTGATGGGCTACAATATCAATTCCAGGTGGGATTTACAATAAATATACCCATTGTCAAATCAGGTAAGGCCTTACCTGTGATTGGTTGGCTTAGAATTCTCAATTAATTTTAGACTTTCCCATAAGATGTTTTTATCAAAGGTCCCAGGAGCATGGGCATCTGCTTGGTCCTTATGGGAGCCATAATATATTTTATGAAATGGCTCAGGAGACAGAGCCTTTCCTAAGCCCTATCAAATTGATCTCCACCCTTTTTTTGATCTAAATGTGTGACAGAAAAAGGATAGGGGGCACTCCCGGGACCTGCATTTTGCATGAAAGGTGCTGCCGCAGTGACAAAACGTCATACATAAGAGAATAAATAGTTGCAGCGCACTCAGACTACCAAAAAATATAATACAAAGAAGGCTACTAAAATGCCTATCTGAGAATAAATATAGGGATTTAGTTCCCCAGCTTCAGAGGCTCCTTTAGAGGTGGCCACAGGTGTGTTTATATAGGAGGAGTTTCTCAATAGTCAAGTCACTTTTATTATTTTCTCTAGTCAGCACAGATATCATCTGCAATAGTGAGTATACTCATTTTAGCACTAACACATTATTTGTTTAGTTTTAACACTGTTTTTAATTGCTTTCATCACTTATTTTTGTATACTCACTATGCTCTTATCAGGATTTCCGTTAACACTTGTTATTTTAACACTAGTACTATTTAATTTGTCCCCCACATTTTTAGCGTAGGACCCACCAATATTGGGGTACTTTGAAAGTAGTGGTGGGCTTAACAACATATGGCCATATGATGGAACCAAATCCCCATATTTATTCTCAGATAGGCATTTTAGTAGCCTTCTTTGTATTATATTTTTTTGTAGTCTGAGTGCGCTGCAACTATTTATTCTCTTATGTCTAAATGTGTGACATTGAGGATTCTTACTCTGTCACAATCTAATACATTATAGGTGAAATAATCAGAGGTTAATAAGCGCGGGATGAATTATTAGGGCCTGTATTAGTGCATACGATATTAAGCTAGTTTCCTATAATATTAAACTAATTATAGCTAAAGATGCACTACAGGTACCCACATATAGTATGTGCAATGTGCAGTTTGGGTTACAGTTAGTTATGTAGAATACGTTTTTTTTTTTTTAATTTTTATTTTAATTAATAAGTGGTTTTGTTCTTAAGCCTTCTATTTCTGTCCAAAGGGCAAGTCTTAGTAATGTGCTTCCTGTGCACTGTACAGAGATATGGGTCACCATTTTATTGTTTTGATGGACTGAGTATGGTGTATTGCCTAGCTACAGGAGGTGTAATCTGGCCTTGGCAAGTCATAGGGTAAGCCCTGCCTCTGCCTCGTTATTGTGCACACACGCAGCTTTCATTAAAGAGTACATGCTGCAGTGGGCCGTCAGTCAAAGAGATGTCTCAGAAGTTCTGCCGCGACACGAGTATTCCAATGCACATGGGTCAATAACAGTCACACTAGCATGGCAATTCACGAAATTCCAAATTTTAGAATTTTAGTCCAAATCGCAAGACAGAGGCTGAAATAGCTGGTCTCGAGAAATTCTCCAACTTGCGTCTAGTCAAAATTTGGTTACGTGAGCCTCAATTTTATAATTTGGATTAAATTCACAAAAAATGTGTAGGTTTGTGAAGAACCCTGTTAGATAATCTTACATGAGTACATCTATTTGTGACTGCCATAAATGTGGTTTATAATTATTGACATGAAATGATGATAAGCAATATGGATAGGTGGGCGGACATGGGGATCACTGATAATGGGATGGAATGGCTGAAGACCTTATTCCCTACCCTATGTTCACACATGGCTTTTTTGTTGATTTTTTTTTTTGATGCTTGTTTACTTTGCTAATGTTTGAAATATCACATTTTAGTTTTTTGTGAAACTGCCCACTTAAAGTGAGCTGGCATACTTCTGAAAATATTTTTAATGAAAATGAAGTTGCTTTTCCTATGAAACCCTAGTTTAGTGAAATTGTGTCAATGCACATGATTTGTGAGTGAACTTTCAGCATTCATTCATCTAACCATTGAGCCGAGCAGTAGAAAATTTGGATTCCACAAATACATTAAAAAGCACAAAAAGGGCCATGTGCATTAAAAAAGTATATGCATTTTAAGTCATGACAGTTTAACATATATATATTTTTTTAATTCTTTATTTTTCTTGTGCATGTAAATACAGGTAACAGTTTTCTTGCGATGCCAGGACAGCATTGGCAAGCTAATTGGGAACATTGGGTTTAACATGGCATGCGATTGACAGCACATTTTTTAATAATAATATCAAGCTGGTTCTGTAAAAGGTTATGTCAGAATATGAGATACGTTTTAAACTAGCGATTCTGATATTGCCAACATTGTCACGCTTAAGATTAGTTATACTCATATGCAGCAATATCTGTGAACGTTGCTTTAAATCTCTAATATGAGATAGCTTAAACATCAGGTTGAAGGTACATAAAACAAGTGGGAACAGATAATGCTCAACACTGCTGGATATATTTATGTTAGGTAGTTAGAATCATTTAATGAGTTACAACAGGCTTCCATTCTCATCTATGCATGGGAGAGTATCTATAGATTTGTACCTTCAAGTGGGATTACATGCGTGTAAACCAAAGGCCTCCTTTTGAATTTTATATAGGTTTAGATTTAGGTTTAGGTTGCCCCAGTAGATTATTTTAGTTAAGAAGCTAAGACTTAGTTGTCACTTCGCTGAGTGTGAATTAAGAACAGGTAAGTAATCATCACTGTTTTTAAGTCTGAAGTCCGGTAACAGTCCATGTGTTTGAAGGCGTAATGGAGGAGTCCAGCCACAGCGGGTTATACCCGGCAGGTTCCAGTCTCGTAGTCCTTCTCAACCGATCCCCTCTGGACGCCTGGCACAGCCCCTATGAGTCGCCATCTCCTGCGGTGTCCATAACATAGACGGGGACTGGAGCCAGGACTCAGGTTGTTGGTGGTAGTAATTTGCGTTTCGGGGGGTCAGTGTTTCCCCGGTGGGCTGATTGCTTCTGGACCCGTCCGGAATTGTGATGGCTTAAAGTGGAGGTGGATGCTGGGCGGTGAGCAGGCTCTTCGTCGCCGCTTGCGCCGCCAGTTATGCCGTCCGTGCCCCCTTGGGGAGGCGCTGACGGTTATCACTCTGCATCTGGATTTAGAGTTAGAGGCCGCCGGGGCTGCACTTACAGGAGAGGTCTGTTTAGTTGGTGCGGATTTCAGCTTCCTCTCTGTTATCCGAGCCCAGAAGGCAGCAAATAGTTCGTCGAGTTTTTTCATAGTTTGCGTCGCTGGATCTCCACTGGTCCCCACGCCTGTCGACTGGAACTTGGCATCCGCCATTTTGGAGTGACAGGTCCATGGGTGATCAGTCTCTGGGGCATGCGGTGTCTGCAGCAGGTAAGCCGTTGGTGTCGGGACATCCCTCACCGGCGGGGGGGGGGAGAGAAAGGCTCGAGGGCGGTCCTCTGCTTCTTTAGGGTCTGCTTCCAGGGAGTCTTGGGTTGGGCGATCGGCCGCCTCTCCCTCGCCTTTGTCTCTACCTAGGCCGCAGGACCGAGCATTTATCGTTGCAGTAGGCCTCAGCTGTATTTCTAATGTTTTCGATGGCTCAGAGTCATATGCGTGGTGCCGTTGCGAACTCCTGTGCATTCCCTACTCAGGTGATGCAGTTTTATGGAGTTTGTAGTTTGTATACCGGGTTATTTTTGGTGTAGATTGGCAATTCAGACGGGAGCTCGTGCTGCACACATCTGATCCGCTCTACGGCCAGCCTCCGCCCCCGAAAGTTTAATATTTTGTCTTTTGACATGATACCCACCCTGAAACCACTCACATATACTTTAACTTACCTGCACTATTATAGAAAAAGCTCATTCAACTGTCATACCCTCAAGCAGAGCTGTGCAAAAATATCCTAACACATTGTTAACTTATAAAATATATTGGCCTATATAAAATCATGGACTGCAGGTGGTGAACGGAGCTGGAAAAAAGTTCACGTAAGGACACTAGAGAACATTTTTCACACTACAAGAACAGTATGGGTCTTAAATTCCAGGCTAATTCTGTATGCACTGTAAACTGCTAATTTTAATTTTCTTTTCCTTTCGTGTTTTCTCAGTGAGGTAAAATTTACATTTTTGCAGGCACTGGTAGTAGGGCTGTGCAAAGACGTTTCCGAACATCATCATATTAAAACACCGCAGTCCAGGTTCCAATAAATGTAACAGGGCAGTCTGTTTTGTTGTATTTACTCTATTTAGTCTGCCCCTATTACCTTAATAAGAGCCTAACCTGCAGGCTAATGAGCAAAATCAACGTTTTGACGAGTACATGCTGGAATTCTTTTTCACATCGCTCTGATCAAGTGGTCAATGCCTAGATTAACATTCATTGCTGTCCATTGAAACAAAAAACAAACAAAATGAATCATAACACTCCAGTGTTTAGAATTCAGAATTGCTCTTTTCCTAGATCATGCCCATTGTGTTAGTTCATATGTGCCCTCCAGAAGACAAATTTGCATGAACAGATTTGTCTTACTTATAGTGAACCTTACTGGTGGTAATAGGCAAGGTTCTCATCGATATGATGAGTCATGGATGTCCAATCTTGGGCCTCCAACTATTGTAGGACAACATTCCAGGCCTCCCAAGATCCATGGGACAATCACTATTTCAGGGTTTATTCCTCCATTCCATCTTTGTTCCCTGCTGTCCAACATTTGTCTCACTTTTGCAGACACCAGGCAACTGTCTCCGGAGAGTGTAGTACAAACACACCATTGGACAGATTTATACTATGCCAGAGGCACAAGGACTATGCAGATACTTCTGAAACAGCCCTCTCTGCATGGTGTGCCCTTAGTTTTCCAGTTTGTGTGGTTGGCAGGCAGTCTGGTGTGCATTCGGCCTTATCTCCCAGTGAATATTCTCCCTATCTGGGCAGGTCCACACATTTGGGTTGTGCCTGTTCACATCACTGGCCTGTCCCCTTTTACTCTTCCCATCGGTGTCCTGCTTCTAGGGACACCAATGTTGGAAGGTTGGACATTCTACTAATCTTCTGCTAGCTAATGACCTACATCTTGCAGAAAATTATGGGAAATATAGCCTCAGAAACAGCTAATGTTAACCACTTCTGTTTTACATTTTTTATATGTTTAATCATCATTAGAAATTTCCAATATGTTTACTTACATGGCATGATTGTATGTACTTTTGTCATGTCTAATTGTAGTTCAAAATATAAAAGAATTTCTTGAATTATTTGTGTCTTGTATACATTCTAGTTTTCTTACTGTTTTTATCTTGATAGTTAGTACCCAATATCCTAAATTTTATCTTTTTTTTTGTGTTCATTTTCCATTGTTTTCAATATAACCAGTTCTCCGCTACTGGCTATTAATAGCTGACATTTAATAGACCTATTTATCAAACTTCTGCCTCTATGAAATGTAGAAAAGCTGGCTACTTCACGCCCCTTTCACGTTTTCCAAGAGAAAAACCTGCCAGCAAGTGTCATTTGTATGCCAATGTAACAATTTGACAAATTAGTGTATATTTTTTGGTAGCCTTCCTGCTCTCATTAGTCAACTCTGCTGACAGAACATAAAAATGCTATTCATGCCTCTTGGAAATGGCACTTAAAAATGTAAAATAAGATGAAAATTAAATAAAGTTCTTGTGCTTCCTGCCCCTTATTGATTTAACTGCTCACATAACCCTATAGTGCAAAAAAAAATAAAATACGCCCAGCGATCAGTCGAGAATTCTATCTTGAGAAATTATGCAGAATATTAGCCTGCTTAAGCTGTGTTGAAGCTGTGCTAGACACTCCAAATTACATTCTCTGTAGCGTGTGCATGCATAAATAGTCACTTTCTTCTCTCTGAAGTTAGCTTTCTTCGCTGATTCTTATATCAGAGCTTAGGTCAGAGGCACAAAGGTGATGTCCCCTGATTGAGGCAAACACCACCATGTGCTATATGTTTGATGTATTAAAAGGATGCTGCCAACTTAATTACACTGTAACCCTTCAATGAAATAAGGGCAGAGCTGATTAACTACTGAATAATTGGGGACTGATTGATGGCTCTCTCCCTCTCTGCTAAGGGCTGTATATATAATTATTTTGCCTTTGGGTCTAATTTTGCTACTGTTAAGCTTCCACTTTTGTCATCAGCTGTAATTTATGAACACAGCCTGCAGCATTCAGGGGGGGAAAGAAAAGGAGAGAAAAATAAAAATGGCCTGGATCCCCTAGATACATCACCTGCAAATGGCCAGCAGGCAATTGTGAAGATAGACCTTTTAAAAAGCTGTTAACAGCTCAAGAACTTCATGCTTTGGGTAAGGAATGGAATACTTTAAATTGTCATCAAATCTAATGGTTTATTTTTTGTGACAAGTAAAGTGATCTAAATATGTAGGTTAAACATTGGAAACAAATACATCAGATTTAATTCAGAGTGTGTACATCTATCTTTTTTTAAATGTATCCAAAAATATGCTTTTAAAAAAAAAAAAAACATTAGGGTTAAAGATCTATTTATTTATTCATTGATCTATCGTTATTTTTTTTTTTTTTCTCCTCGGCCCATAACTCTTTATAAAATACAATTCATTAACAACATTCACTAACTAAAATAAATTCTTGAATTTTCGTAGCTGCTTATTACTTTAGAGAATATGACATCAAACAGGGAAGCATTGATGTCTGTTTTTTTACGTTAAGATACATTTAATAAGATATTTATATTTTTGCAGTTGCATCCATTCTAACACCATTTAATCTGCAATGTTTTTTAGATTCACTATGTCATTACACTTGGAAGTGTTGCAAGTATACATTTATTTCTATGGACCATTACTTCTTCTATTGCTGCAAAGGGAACTGGCTCTCTGCATTAAAAAAGTATAATGTTAAGCCAAATATTAGCAGAACCAGAAGAAACATAGGAGGAGACACATTAAGCATGGGTTGAGCTATCAGCTATGAACTCACCCAACAGTCTAATTTATTCATCTATCTCAAAATGTTGAAGTTAGCGATTAGGCACTTATAATGTTTGCTTCTTTGAAATATCTCTTTGACAATTATGCAATAAATCCAAATAATGTATATAAGCTTCACCTTTGCTAGTAATGCTCCTGCTGTTTTTTTTAACATCTGCTTCATAAATAGTGACATTATTTTATCAAACCAGATAGTATATCCCAAAACTCTACATTACATGGCACATTCATGTATGTTCACAACTCAGATACATTATGATGAATGTAACACCATGCAGGACTGCCCAAAATCAATCACCATGGATACCAGTGGTAACTCCCCCCACGTTACACTTTGATAAATCTCTCCCCATTGACTTCATGGCTAGAAGAACCTTAAAATGTGTTGGGAGGTTTTTTGTGTGTGTTGTTTTTCTTATTTTTATTTTTTTTAAGAAGTGTCGTTATTAAAATTGATCTTACCATTTTGTCAATTAATTAAAACTAATTGGTTATTTTGGTTAATTAAACAAATACATATACCAATGATGTTTGCCTCGGCCCAAGTCAAGTAGGGAAGAACCATGGCTGAATTATATAATGTTTAAGAAATGTCAATAACAAGTAAAAACAAAATCCCCATTAAATGTCATGTGATTCTATTCCAATTTTAACAAAAAAACAAAAATAAATACTTATTTAAAGCTAGATATTATGTATTAAAAGACAGTCTAGTATGTCTAATGTGTGTTATTTATTTAATGGTTTTATGCCAGGATCCTTAATATTTACTCATTATTCCCTTGACTTCAAGATTCAGAAATATATTAAACACTGATGTTTTATTTGGATTTTAAGAGCATACTGACTTTTTTAAAAACACGGTTTAAGGGTCTGCCAAAAGATCGGGACTTCTTAAAGAATTCGTGAAATAATGTATTTAATTGTTCAGTGATACAGTTTGGATTGGTATATTTATTTAAGGGTTATTTTTATAAAACTACGGAGGTGAGGTTTCTAATTTACAAGCCTATCTCTCACAACGTCCTTTGTTGTTTCCTAGTCCCAGAGAGCAGCCTCGCTTGTGAATCACATGAAGGTTTGCAGAACCTTTCAGTCAAAACTCAGTAGTGTGCCAATGGGCACTGACCAGAAAAAAAGATTGATGTTTTGCCCTCGCTTCTTATCTGAGCTTGATTTATAAGTCAGTGCGAGTATGCAAGTGAAATAAAAGCAAAGACCTTCAAGACTCCCTGTGGAGAATACAGACCATTTGGATTGAAGGCATGAATTGAAGAAGTTAATTGTAAGCCGTTCATCTGTCACTACTGCCAGTCTGATAGTTTTACAGCGAACAAGAGCAGTATATGACATGCCCTCGAGTCAAGGGCACAACTGCCCGCTGCTTCAATATTACAAACACAATGCTTTACGTTTCAAAAGAAGGGAAATCTAAATGCAAAATACAATATTTTTGGGCAACATTAATATTTGCATTGCTTTTATTTTTTTTTTTCCCTGAAAGAATTAATGTGTAGGTCTGGGGATTTTGTTTTGCTGATTAAAGATTGCTTTATTTAAGCAATTTGAGTTGCGCATAATAACGTTAAATGGGATAGTGATCAAGTTGTGTTTTAAATCACTTAAACGAAACATTAAATATAAAAAGTAAATTATTAAATAGCATTCCACATATATGCTGAGTACTTTACGTCACACTGTGATTAAATAAAACATTATTGCATGTTAGATATTTGCACTGTATTCACCTATATTTAGTAATACAATGGAATTGTGTTTTTACAACCGTACATTTCTATAAATTTACATAACTGGTGACAAATAGTATTCAAATGTTGATGCCCATGCTACTCAACCTCACCCAACAGTCTAATTTACTCCTCCTTCTCAAAATGTTGAAGTTAGTGATTAGGCACTTATAATAATATTAGTGTGATGTACTGCTTGGTAAACATGAAATATATTTCTAAGTGTATATGTTGGGTCCCACTTTTTCGGTTTCTATACATAGAGTTCTAACCATTAAAACAACAAATAATTAAAATGAAATATTGCACTAAACAAGGTGTCCCAGATAGTTGATGTCAAGACACGTTTCACTGTTTGTAGCTTCATCAGTCTGTTATATCAAGCTGAAAAAGCTACATAAAGCGAAACGCGTCTTGGCCTCAACCCTTGTTTAAATGTTTGAGAATAAATTGCTCATCTAGCACTACCTGTGACCAGCCTGATTTCCCAGTTCCAGGAGTCATCAACAGTGGATCTGTCAACCCACAAGTGAACACCAAGCCTTTCAACCTCAGAGCCAAGAATTTAATGCTTTTTGTAAGGAGAGCTTAACATTAAAATTCTGTTAAGACTTGTACATACTTTTCTCCCTTTTGTATTTGAGACCTGCATTTTATCAGAGGGAATGTGCTTCCTTAAGAGCATAAATATGCATTCTACTGAACCAGTACTTTTAGGCTCTTGTCCATGTCAGTGGTTATATTTATTTCTTTCTTTCTTTCTTTCTTTCTTTCTTTCCTTTCTTTCTTTCTTTCTTTGTGTTTTATATGTCAATGTGGTATATATCCCTATTCACCCATATGTAATAAGGGTAAGAAATACTGCATGTTTATATTTTGAAGCACTCCACTATTTTATATAGGTTTAAATTACTTATTTTACACACAACTTACATTTTAAGGAATTGAGTATGAAGAAGAGGATATTCCCATAGGAGTGTTTTAGAGCTGCTACCAACTATTATAGTTGTTTTTATTGGCACACTTTGTTTTGATTGGCACACTTCCTCCTAAGGTGGTCCTTTAGTTGGAATGACATTTTATTTTGAACTGGACCATGCTGTCTTTTACTAATCTGGTAGTTTTCAAAGAGCAGTAAGTGTAGATATAAAAGCTGCATTTAGTACATATTATTATTATTAAACAATTTTCATAGGAAAAGTTTATAAGTAAAAATTTCTTAAGTTCAGGAGTTAAGGAACAGCTCATACATAAAAAAAATACACTTTTAAATTGTACAAGGTTAGTTAAAATCACCTAGCAAACAAATATGGGGATTCAGTTACATCACGTGGCCATATTGTGTTAAGTCCACCACTACGACACAGTACCCCAATAGCAGTGGGTCCTACACATATTTTAACATGGGAGAGTGACATGCTAACTTCAATACCTACTGCTTGAATGGTATCCACAGACACTCCTCAAATTTATGCTTTCCTGTCAAGGCTGCCATTAGAAATTTTGAGGCCTCTTACACAGCTCAGGAACCACCCTTGAGTCCACCCACAAGGATGCAATCTATGTGTGTAAAGGATGTAGTGTGTGTAGAGTTGATGCAGAGTATGTATAGTGGATGATGTGTGTCTAGTGAATGCCATGTGTGTATAGTGGATGCTGTGTATGTGTGGTGGATGCAGTGTGTGTGTATAATGTGTGTATAGTGGATAGTGTGTATAGTGGATGCAGCATGTGTGAGTGAAAAGTGGTTGCAGTGTGTGTATAGTGGGGGTAATGCATGTATAGTGGATGTAGTGTGCATGTAAAGCGGATGCAGTATGTGTTAGTGTAAAATTGATACATTTATACACACACAATCAGATATACACACAGATACATACATACACACTCAGACAAATAATTGGTCACAAGTTTAACATGCACATTCTTCCACTGTCCTGTTTCCATATCTTTTTTGGTGCAAGATGATCCCTTCTTTATGGTCCAGTGGGGCTGCAGCTGGCTGGGGTTGATAGAAGGGGGGTTGATAGGAGTAGGATGCAAGGGCAGGGGCTGCCTTTTTCTCTCTCCATCTGCATTCTTTCAACTTGCGTGACTCTCTGCGTGATGGGAGGAACTGAAGTGTGGTCACTTCCTCCCAGTACAGCACCTCGCAAGAGAACAGGAAAAGCAACATGGGCCACTTATTAGAGTGTCTGCCCACTGTATGACCCTAAAGTGTGAGAACCATGGACACCTGATGGTCCCTAAAGTTGGACCATAATTTTTTTTTCCGGCCACACTCTAATGCGTATAATGGGAGGAGGGGATAGTGGCTTCTGACATGTTGTCAGAAACAGGTGAATATGTAAAAAAAAAGTACAACAGTGTAGTATATCCAATACAAGGGAGTAAAAAAAAAAAAGGAGATGCACTTACAGAGTGTAGAGCTTAGGTAGCTCAACTTTGATGTGCATGGGTGACATGATAACCGCCTAAGAATATCTGGTTTCCTCTTTTAGTAAGGTTCTCAGTGCTTGATGTCTTTAGTCAGGTAAAGTAGCCTAAGGTGAATATACCCCAGTCAAGAGTTTTATAGGCTTGCAAACAGTCTTGTTGTATGTTATGCAGATAAAAACAGAAATAAACATATAGATCTCACTGTTCATAATATACAAAAATAATAGAATTTGAGATGTACTCACTGGTAAGGAGCAAAATAATGGTTGTCTCAGTCCACAGAGCTCAAGTGGTATGCTCCCCATCAAAGGAATGTGTCCAAGCTCCAAAGAAAGGACCAGGGTAAGTCCAAGGATATATTACAAATTACTACTTTATTTAACAGACTAATATGTCACCCCCTGAGGCCCTTCTGCTTTGGAGAGGGGCAGCCAAGTCGGCGCGGCATCACCCCTTCACCGCAGTGCTAGCTGAGATGTGTTTTGGATGCTCCCCCTATACCTCAGATACTTTCTAATTAGGCAACTTAGGCTGTTGCCCAATTAGAGAACCTCAGGGTTTGTTTTTTAAGGTGCCCACAAGTCTAATGCTGACGGTCAATGGGGAGTGGAGGGAGACTCATCAGACCAACTTCTTCCAATGCGCAGGTAGGTCAGGACATGGTCTGAAGATGGTGAAGCTCCTATTCCTAGCTCTGCAGTCTTCCACTCAGCAGATCCCTTCCAGCTCCTAATCGGAAGCTCTGTCATTAGCGGGCAATGCATGTTGCCAACAGAGCCTGCAAGAGCCTGCAAGAGGAAGCTTGTGTCTTCCCTTCCTCCCTCGCACACTGAATTTTGCTCTCCTCACCTCCCTATCCACTCTTCTGCTATATCTTTTTAATCCAGCCCACCCTTCATTCATCCCCTCTCCTTGTGGGCTCATAGGGTGCTCATGATTAGAGATACTCGAACTTGACCCAAACTTGACCCCAAACCCCCTTGAAGTCATTGGGGACCCAAACCTTTGGGCACTAAAAAAATCCTGGAAAGGGCTAGAGGGCTGCAGAAGGAAGTAAAATGAGGGTAAGAGTAGGACAAGTGTCCTGCAAACAAATGTGGATAGGGAAATAACTTAAAATACATAAAAATTAAAATGAATAATCTTGAACTAGGAGGGGGAGGTGGATGTGGAGTAGGAGGTGACCGTGGCGGTGTAGGTGGAAGCGGCGGGGGAGGAGGTAGCATCAAACCGGGTAGGCCCAGAGCTGCTACGAGACTTTCTGCAGCAGCTCTGATATATCTGGGTAGTTTTTCAGGAATTTCTGCGCCACCAAATTCAGCACATGAGCCAGGCAAGGGATGTGCGTCAAACCGGGTAGGCCCAGAGCTGCTACGAGACTTTCAGCAGCAGCTCTGATATATCTGGGGAGTTTTTCAGGAATTTCTGCACCACCAAATTCGGCACATGCGCCAGGCAAGGGATGTGCGCCAAACCGTGCAGGCCCAGAGCTGCTACGAAACTTTCTGCAGCAGCTCTGATATATCTGGGTAGTTTTTCTGGAAATTCTGCACCACCAAATTCAGCACATGCGCCAGGCAAGGGATGTGCGTCAAACCGGCTAGTCCCAGAGCTGCTACGAGATTTCGCCCATTATCGCACACCACCAGGCTGGGCTTGAGGCTTAGTGGCAACAACCACTCATCAGTCTGTTGTTCCATGCCCATCCACCATGTGCAAACCACTCGTGTCTTGTCGTCAGCACATTGTCTGAAGAACTGCCACTCCAGGGAACTCCTTGGAGCTGGATTTGGTGTGCTCGGTCAGTGGGTGCGGTGGGCAGTAGCAGGCGTACTTTCTAGCTTTTGTACCCTGCTCCCTCTTATGCTGTGCTGGTGCCTCTGTGCGACCACCGCATCTTCCTCCAAACTGGACATGTCACTCGCATGACCTTGATTCCATGTGGGGTCTAGGACCTCATCATCCTCCACATCATCTTCCACCCACTCCTCAACCCCGCCCTCCTTGCCGGTCTGCACACTGCAGAAAGCCACAGCAGTTGGCACCTGTGTTTCATCATCATCAGAGACGTGCTGCGGTGGTCCTCGCATATCCACATTCTGAAACATAGGTGGTTGTGCATCAATGCACTCAATCTCTTCCACTTCTGGGGCAGGGCTAGGTGGATGGCCCACGGAAACCCCGCCAGCAGAGTCATCAAAAAGTATAAGAGACTGCTGCATGACTTGTGGCTCAGACTGCTTGGCTGATTTGCAAGGGGCTGAGGTGAAAGACAGATGGCCATGGGCTGCAGGTGCCAACTCTGAGCTTTCAGCAGGGGACCAGGTTGGAGACAATGTGGAGGAACTGGAGGCACTGTCAGCCCAAAAAATTTGAATTTTTAAAAGTGCGATGTAACCACAATATTTGACGGTTCTATTTGACTCTCAGGTATGAAGTGCATGGCCCAAATTTACGTTTTAGCACCAAAAAAATTTGAATTTGTAAAAGTGCGATGTATCCACAGTATTTGACGGTTCTATTTGACTCTCAGATATGAAGTGCACGCCACAAATGTACTTTTTAGCAGCCAAAAAATTTTAATTGGTCAAACTGCGTTGTAACCACAGTATTTGACGGTTCTATTTGACTCTCAGATATGAAGTGCACGCCACAAATGTACTTTTTAGCACCAAAAAAATTAGAATTTTTAAAAGTGTGATGTAATCACAGTATTTGACGGTTCTAATTGACTCTCCGATATGAAGTGCACGCCCCAAATTTACTTTTTAGCACCAAAAAAATTTGAATTGGTCAAACTGCGATGTTACCACAGTATTTGACGGTTCTATTTGACTCTCAGATATGAAGTGTACGCCACAAATATACTTTTTAGCACCAAAAAAATGTGAATTTTTAAAAGTGCGATGTAACCACAATATTTGACGGTTCTATTTGACTCTCAGATATGAAGTGCATGCCCCAAATGTACTTTTTAGCACCAAATAAATGTGAATTTTTAAAAGTGCGATGTAACCACAGTATTTGACGGTTCTATTTGACTCTCAGATATGAAGTGCACGCGCCAAATTTACTTTTTAGCACCAAAGAAATGTGAATTTTTCAAAGTACGATGTAACCACAGTATTTGACTCTCAGATATAAAGTGCATGCCACAAATGTCCTTTTTAGCACCAAAACAATTTGAATGTTTAAAAGTGCAATGTAACCACAGTATTTGACGGTTCTATTTGACTCTCAGATATGAAGTGCACGCCACAAATGTACTTTTTAGCAGCCAAAAAATTTTAATTGGTCAAACTGCGTTGTAACCACAGTATTTGACGGTTCTATTTGACTCTCAGATATGAAGTGCACGCCCCAAATTTACTTTTTAGCACCAAAGAAATGTGAATTTTTCAAAGTACGATGTAACCACAGTATTTGACGGTTCTATTTGACTCTCAGATATGAAGTGCATGCCACAAATGTACTTTTTAGCACCAAATAAATGTGAATTTTTCAAAGTGCAATGTCACCACAGTATTTGACGGTTCTATTTGACTCTCAGATATGAAGTGCACGCCACAAATTTACTTTTTAGCACAAAAAAAATGTGAATTTGTCAAACTGCAATGTCACAGCAGTATTTAAAAATGCCTAGATGTTGCCCACTGAGCTACCAGAACAGGATTAAAGTAATGTGCCTGGCACACATGCAGTTGCAAGTGCCCACCTAACAAAAAGACTGATTGCTTATTTCTCTGTGGCACTGGGCTCAGGGCAGGGTACAAATATGTAGTATAGCACCCACAAAAATTATCGCTGTAGTTTGCAGATTAAACACCAGAATTTTTTCCTTCTTTCCTAATCTGTCCCTCACAGCTGCAGCATCCTCTCCCTACACTAATAAGAGCTCATGTGACTCCAGCTTATATAGAGGCTGGGTCACATGCTGCACTGGCCAATCACACCCATGCCATTAGTAGGCATGGCTGTGATGCTTCTAAGGGCACACGAGTCAAACACTTGTTGATTGGCTGCCCTGCAGCTTTTCAAAACGCGCCATTAAATCGCCGAACAGCGAACTCGAACCCGAACTGTTACCGAAATGGTTCGGGGTCAAAAAATCGTAACAGTTCGGGTTTGCTCATCTCTACTCATGATGCTGAGCCCATTTAATTCTCCAATGAAAGGCTTTTCAATGATATCACAGCTCTTGTGATATCAGACAGGGGTGCGCCATGCGTCGCTGGGAGCTTCACCCGTCTCTGCATAAGGGCTCATTTTAAATACCCTTTGAGTGTTTTCGTACAGGGGACTGATAAAATAATTCTAATAGGGCATTATTCTGTTCAGTACAAAAAAGTGTTGGAGAAACCTTTAAAAAAAAAAATTACAATTTGCTGCTTCTATAATACAGTACATGTCAGGCATCTATCACTACATCAATATGCAGGTTGGTAAATGGAGTCAGTTACCGTGCAAACAGAAACACAGTAACGAGTTAGCGGGTCTGCCAGATCTCATCTTCACATTCCGTACCTGAGACTAGTCCCCTGCTCTGATCACTAGCCCTTTACTATTAATTATTTGCAAGCAGTGACGGCCTCTGCAAAAAATAATAAACAGGAAAATAACCAAAGGTCCCTTATAAATTTCCCTTAGGAAAACCAAATGTAAAATGATTTTCAAACGCTTAGTTTCAATGAAAAATCATCTTTACCCATCAAATCCAATTTACAGAAAATGAAACATTAGAAAAATCTGTGAGCCATCCCCTGCCATTCTGCTAACAGAGCACGTTATGCCTCATACGAGACATGGATTTTATATAGTGCTGCCTCTGTATTCTGCACTCTACAAGGAATCAACAACACTCAATAACTGGCTGCTGTAATGAAGTAGCAATTTGATTTTGTTTGAAGCCTAAGTTATTAGAATGACTTTGAAGAATGACATTGATGCAAGGATAAAACCAAATATATGAACACAAATATGTATTCATGTATGCATGCGTGTGTGTGCTGTGTGTTTGTGTATGTGTTGTGCAGGTTTGTGTGCATTCATGTATGCATGCATGCATGTGTGTGCTGTGTTGTGTGTTTGTGTGTGTGTTGTGCAGGTTTGTGTGTGCATTTGCAAATGCATGTGCATGTGTGTTGTTTGTGTATGCGTTTGTGTATGTATGTTTGTGTATGCATCTGTGTTGTGTATATAATCAACATATTCCTATCCAGTTACTTGCTTGGGCATGATTAAATCCCATAGATGTGATACAACAAGAAGCATTTCAACAAATATATTTTTATTCCATCCACCAATGGCAACGGCCTATGTTAGAGAGGAACTTTGTATCTCGCTCTTCAACAAACCCTTCAAAAGGACTTTCTGCTAGTATACAGTTTGTGTGGTTATTCTCTCAGCCATGAAACACACAGATTGAATAGATGCATGTCATTTTGGTAGGAAAAACGTGATACTTTATCTGTGTCTCCTCCATATTCACTAACGACACTTAAGGTTGATGCAAGAATGTGATAAGACTCGATAGTGTCCCCGTCCTTAGTTATATATAGGTCATCGAGGAAGAATATGCCCTCCGGTGATGGCACAATATAATTCTCATAATATTTTTCTTATAAAAAAGCATTGAATCCAATGTTCTCCTATGAACTTCGTCATCACGTGGCTGAGTTTTACTGTGTCAATGCAGCAGATGCACTTCTAGTGATTATCAGGAAGACATCCACCAGAAGTAGATGTAGCTCTGTATTGTAAATATTGAAGGGTTAAAATAATTGAACCACGGCTTTAATGGTAATTTAATGATAAGCAAGAAATACATCTGGGTGTCCTGACTATATTGACATTTATTCTAAGCTATTTTTTTTTTTTTGCTTTGACGCAATAGTTAAAGTAACACTCCAAACACCTAAATCACTTTATCTTGCTTAAGTATTTTATGTGTGAAGAATGTGTCCTCTTTTTTTTTTTTTTCGTTCTACAAAAACGGCAGATTTCCAATCACACAACCTATCCTGCTACTTCCTGGTTTGGTTAGCTCAGTGGAACTAAATTCAGGGAGCAGCAATTGTTCAGAGCCTTACAAAGACTTCTCATTGAGCTGCATTGGGGAGTCTGTGATTGGACAGACACAGAAAGTCTGGGCGGGGTTAGAAAGGGAGGGCTTGCAAAAGAAGCAGGTGAGAGATTCACAGATTTTGAAAACAATTTTTAGATATACCATAATGAAATAAATGCTTAATTAAATGCATGTATGTTTTATCTGGGGTATATCTACTGAACAGATGATGCTTTATTTATTAAGTGGAGTGTACTTTTAAGTGGATATTCTCCTAACTCATCTATCGCATACCAATAAATTTAAACATTTAAAGGTCTGTGAAGGTCGATACCATCTCAGTACTACATACGGCATGTCCTGCACATCTATGATTTTAGCAGAACTAATTAACACAGACTTAACATACAACGCCTGCTAATGCTCCTTGTGCCGGCCTGAGGTCCACGTCAGCTAAAAACACACTTCAGTTTAAGTACGGTATGGCCCAAAATCGAATCATTCAAACCGCAATTCTGTATTTGAAATAATACTTAACTTTCATTCCTTGTATTAAAAATAAGTATAGGCAACTCAGAATGGGAATACAAACAAAAAAAAGTTAAAACAAAACTCATCCGTTCCATGCAAATAAATGGTTGTACAAATGATATTACAGCTCTCCATTGTCCTTTGAATCTAAGGTTCCCGTACTTTACTTCCAATGAGAGCTAGTTATGTAGCCTTTTCACACAGAATTCTAAAATCATATAACCTTCATATAAACAGCAAATCTTCCACCAGTTTCAAATCTCCATAAAGATCTCCAATGAAAACAATATTTGTAATAACTAGTTTTTGTTATACACTAAATATATCATTTTAAACTGTATTGTATTATTTTTAAGAGTCCCAGAGCATGGATGGATAATAAGAGCCATCTTTCTGATTTAAAAAAAACCAAAACACTTTCTAAATAAATTAACAAAAATTGCCGTGAGCAGTAGCATTTCTTTTTCACGTATGGTGTCTTTCAAGCAGTTTGGATTTGTGTAGCATTTAAGCAATTTTTGAGGCTTTGTTAATATTGTTCACTGGCAATGGAACAGTTTTCTTTTCACAAAAAAAATTATGGAGACAGATGATGGGGCAAATGCTAGAAAGTTTGTTTCTGTCAATCCAACTTGTCACGAAACAGCATGGATCTAAAATGATTTTCTATTATTTTCAATGAAAGGACGTTTTAAACACAATTTATACAGTTTCTAACAGCAGTAAAAACATGACTGTGTGTTACATTGATTAAGGTGGGCAAGAGTAAAAAAAAAAAAAAAGCTTCAAAACAAAGAACTCCAACTTAGCTTTAACATATTTTTTATCCAGACCTCTCGGGGCATTTCACAGTTTCAGCCAAAAAAAACAGAATTTTCATACAGGCACCAAGTGTAAATAAATGAATAGAAAATGTAGTCTTTTAATAGCAAATTTAAGTCTGTATTATTTTCTTGAAATCACTTTTTTTGTTTTGCATTTGTATTTAAATTATGAGTTAAACTTGTATTTAAATCCTGAACACATTTATGCATATGAAGGTTATTAATATTAGAATGTTTAGTCCTTTAGGTGCCCATTGGGATCATTTACAGGTGCTGGATTACAAAAGATCCATCTTCTAGCTTTGTAAAGATAGATGGCCATTTTGTGCACTATGTTTTACGATAATAATTTGTATATATTATTAAAGGGGCACTATAGGCACCCTGACCACTTCATGTAATTGAAGTGATCTGGGTGAGTGTCCCTTTCCCCTTAACCCTGCAATCTAAAACATTGCAGTCTCAGAGAAACTGCAATGTTTACATTGCAGGTTTAAGAATGTCTCTAGTGGATGTCTACTATACAGCCACTAGAGGCGCTTCCTGCTGTTTCATGAAGTTTGATTCTTTGAAACAAAGTTGGACATCCTTACGCATTTCGTGAGGTCATCCATTGTCTTAATATCCACTATAGGAAAGTACTTATTCATTAATTTCCTAAGGGGAAGGCCTAATGGGTGCACTAATCAACACCCTCATAAGCACACCGTCCCGTCAACCCAAATGCCTATTTCACACTTTTAATGCTCTCCTTCGCCCTGTTGCTCCCCCTCCCCCTCCCCCTACCACCCTGTCCGCCTCAAACTTTGCAACTCACTTCACTGAGAAGATTTCTACAATCAGGGAAGAGATATCTAACCTCTCTCACTCCCCTTCCAATACATCACCCAACCCCACTCACTCCACTGTTCTATGCTCATTCGCACCTACTACAACAGAACAGGTTTCTGCTCTGCTCCAGTCCTCCCACCCAACCACCTGTTCCCTTGATTCTATTCCCTCATATCTCATACGCACTCTGTCTCCTTCTCTTGCTCTTCCTCTCACTGTTCAATCTCCACTTTCCTCCAGCACATTTCCTTCACCCTTCAAGCATGTAACTATAACGCCAATTTAGAAAAAGCCCAACTTTGACCCCAAATCCCCATCCAACTACCGCCCTATATCAGTACTGTTGTTTGCCTCCAAGATCTTTGAAAGAGTTGTGTATGAGAGATTAACAGACTTCCTCGAATCCAACTCTCTGCTTGACCCGCTTCAGTCGGGATTCCGCGCTCGGCACTCTGTTGAAACAGCTGTGACCAAAGTATCCAACGATTTTATCGCTGCTAAATCTCGCGACCATTACTCTATCCTAATTCTCCTTGATCTTTCTGCTGCCTTTGACACTGTTGATCATCAACAGCTTCTTCTCATTCTTCGTAATCTCGGTCTACGGGATACTGCTCTCTCCTGGTGCTCCTCCTACCTCTCGCAGCGCTTTTTTAGTGTTTCTTTCTCTGGCTCTGCCTCTTCTCCCCAGCCCCTCTCTGTTGTCGTTCCCCAAGGTTCTGTCCTTGGTCCCCTACTTTTCTCAGTCTACACTGCCTCCCTTGGTAAACTCATCAGCTCTTTTGGCTTTGGCTTCCATTATCATTTATATGCAGATAACACACAAATATGCCTGTCCTTTCCTGATCTCTCTCCGCCCATCTTGACTTGTATCTCTTACTTCCCATCTGTGATTTCCAACTGGATGGCTGCTCACTTCCTTAAACTCCACCTGTCTAAAACAGAACTTCTTTCCTCCCTCAAGTGCTGCTACTCCTGTGTCTCTCTCCCTCCAAGTAAACAGCGCCACCATCACCTCTACCTCACAGGTTCGCTGCCTAGGTGTTCTCTTTGATTCTGACCTCTCCTTCACCGATCATGTCCAGTCGATCGCCAAATCCTGCCGCTTCCATCTCAAAAATATGGCTTGCATCCACCCCTACTTAACACCAGACGCAGCTAAGGTGCTGGTCCATGCTGTTGTTCTTTCTTGTCTTGACTACTGCAATCCCCTTGTCAGTGGCCTTACGTGTTCACAGACTGCACTGCTGCAATCAATAATGAATGCGGCGGCAAGGCTCATTTTCCTGTCCGTCCACACCTCCCACGCCTCCCACCTCTGTCAGTCCCTACATTGGCTTCCAGTTAGAGATAGGGCTCAATTTAAGAGTATGTCCCGTCGATGCCCCTGCGCTGTTCCGAAGACCCTCTCTATCCTCTGTCCATACTCCCACATCTGATGCTCGCCTCCAAGACTTTTCCAGGGCTGCACCTTTTCTGTGGAACTCCCTTCTCCATTAGACTTTCACCCAGTCTCCACTCCTTCAAAAAATCTTTGAAAACACACTTCTTCAGGAAAGCATATATTATTTAAATTGTTAGCGGGTTTTCATTCAACCCCTCCCCCCACCCATGACTCCTCTCCTGCAACTGTCAAACATAAGTTCTCAGTGAATACATTTCTAGCAACCTAATCATTACCCCTACTTATACCATTTGTGTCACTATATCCCACTCCCACTAGAATGAAAGCTCATTGAGCAAGGCCCTCAACCCCTCTGTTACATTTGTCTGGTTACAATTACGTGTCTGTTAGTCCACCCATTGTACAGCTCTATGGAATTTGCTGGCGCTATATAAATAATAAAATAATAATAATCTGCATCATGTACCCCTCGGCTTTGACGTCAGAGGAAGTGGAGACGGAGCCACTGCCGAGGTATCTCTGTGCTCGAATAAGGTGAGTGAATTCACTTAAAGCAACTGTGGAGCAAAGAATACACTAGATATGCTATAATAAAAATAATATCAATAGCAAACTATGCTATTTGTCCAAAAATGTATCTTTAGCTTATTACTAGTTTTCAAGTGCATGTTAAAGTCAAGCTGTTATTATAATGCATGATGTATTATAATATGATTATAAAACAGAACTGTATTTACTTTATCAACCTCAGTAAGATAAAAGTTTGAATTACCTTCCTATGAACCATCTCTGAGAGACAAATGTTGGTGCTCTAGCCACCAAGCTATCTTGACACCCTCTCTGTATAATTGACTGCAGACCTGAAGCTATGACACACAGCTATGTCACACAGAGAACAAGTATCCCAATACGCTGCTGGACCACCAGAAAGAAAACAATGGTTGTGGGGGTTTCATAGTTACATAGTTAAATAGCTGAAAAGAGACATGTGTCCATCAAGTTCAGCCTTCCTCACATTTGTTTTTGCTGTTCATCCAAAAGAAGGCAAAAAATAAACAGTTTGAAGCACTTCCAATTTTGCAACAAACTGGGAAAAAATTCCTTCTTGACCCCAGAATGGCAGTCAGATGTATCCTTGGATCAAGCAGTTATTACATCCTTAAATATTCTGTTTTTGCAAGTATGCATCTAGTAGCTGTTTGAACATCTGTATGGACTCTGATAAAACCACTTCTTCAGGCAGAGAATTCCACATCCTTATTGATTTACAGCAAAAAAACCTTTCCTTTGCCTTAGATTAAATCTTCTTTCTTCAAGTCTAAACGCATGACCTTGTGTCCTATGTGAAGTCCGGTTTGTGAATAGATTTCCACACAATGGTTTGTATTGGCCCCAAATATATTTGTATAATGTTATCATATCCCCTCTCAGACGACGTTTCGAAGCTGTCCGTTCTGCAACTCATGCCGTTACATGATTACATGTAGGATATTCCTCTCTCTGCAGCTAAAATACACGTTTTTTGGTAAATAGAGAAATGATCGGAAACTAGATCAATCAATATCAGAGGCAAACAACCCAGCATTTGAACAAAGATATACATAATTAACACAATCAGTTTTTTTTTAACTAAATTGTTATAACCCCTTTCCTCCATACAGATCTAGCATGAACCTCTTCAAGATATTATATCTCTATCAAACAACTCAAAGTATAACACGTAACTAAAAACTGAGCCTCTACATCTTCTGATTTGTCTCTCCTGTGATAAGAAAAAAAAAGGAAAACTCAATGAAAGCCATAAAGGTAGATTCGAAAGCAAACATTTCAGAGAGGTGTTTTATTTCAGCTGTTTTCTTTTTTTTTTTTTTGTGGCATGGGAAATCAGTAGAAGGACAACCCATCAGCAACTGCTACTTTTATCAATCTGTCTCCATTGTTTTGTTCTTCAACCCAATTCTTTTGATGGCAATGCGTCCTCAGTTTTCCAATGACTGATTCCGATTTGCATTCTATTGTCAGTTCTTTTATATTTTATCATATCTTCACTTTTATTTTCATGCAGATCCTCACATCAGAACGCGAGGGCAAACCTCAGCCAAACAGCTGGCAGAATTTGCATGAAAATAGCTCGGCCTTTTATTGTCTGTTTGTTCTTTAGAAATTAGGTGAGTATCTGAGTACAATGTTTCAAACAAATAAAGATAAAACTTCATAGACATTAAATGGAGGGGCATTAAACTGTGTTACTTTACATATAAAAGGGAAGGGATTAGATAGTGTTGTGCCCGGCTGAACAAATTAAAAAGAATCACAATTATGTATGCTAACAAAAATCTAAATATAGTTTAAATGGTAAAAGCCCTTGGTTAAGTGATTGCTGTAATTTATTCTCATACACAGAGTAATTCTTCTCGATACTCTGATGATGCATTTTAATAATATAATTGATTTCTTTATAGATATACTAAGCTAAACCTTTGTACTACGATTTGTGTTTTTTTCCCTTGTTACTGTGCTCTTTTCAAATGCTCACTTAGATACATTTCTTCTATGTAAACCAAAATCTCTATCGAATAACTCTGTTTAGAGTCTTCCACTGGCGTTATATTGGGAAATCATTCTACTGAAGCAGTCATAAGTGGAGTAGAACAAAATAAATAAATATGTTAAGCATAACAACACACATAAAAAAACTAAAAAAAAACTAAAGAAAACAAATTATCTGTAATTTCAGTCAACCTTTTGTGTTGCTATACTTGGTATCTGGGGATTTCATTTTCAATACACAGAGCTTGACCATACTTAGCCCCACCATTTAAAACTAAATTGACTTAGCTCCGTATTGCAAGTGATTCAATACATAACTGGGCCTGAGGAATCGACCTGGAACTAACTGAAGAAACCTCCTGTGCTAGAACATGCTGGTATGAAGTATGTAAGGTGTTCTCTTCCTAATGCTTGTTTTTCAATCTGGATTTTATGTGTATTGTCTTGACAGTCTAATACCCATCTGTGTATCATATATATGTACATATTAAGTTTTATGCAGCCTCATTTTTATTTAGATTATCTGGAGGAAACTGCTTTGCAAGTATAAAGGAAGAAAAATAAACTCAAATATATACAATTATGTAAAAGTATATGGGTCTACTACATGAAGTATCTATAAGTTAGTTCTATCCTAATTCGGCGTATAATATTTTTCTATTGAGTATATAACATTTTGCTTATGTGTCCAGTCAGCACTATTTATTCGGAAAAACATTTGTTCCTGGTAGCACTTTAAGAGCATTATGTGTTTTGTAACTTGAGCGATGGCTAAAATCAGCCATCAACAATCAAGTTCCATGGAGTAATTTGTATTCAGGAAAATAATAATGGTCAACAGTCCCTTTATTTACTTAATAATCTAAAAATATGACAGTCTTAGGAAAAAAACAAAACATACCATATACAGAAATAATTGGTACAAGAATGTTAGTGTGTGAAAAATACAAAAAGTTAAATTTTACTTCACAATTAAAGGTACCTGAGCACATTTTTCAACATATGTTAAAGCTGTTACATACACATCATAAACAACATATGCAGGCATTTATTTAATCAATATATTGTTATATTGTCTGGGCTAATTTAAACATTTTGTTTGTACTCCTTCTTTTATTCCAGTCTTGTATTACTCCCTGTTTTGGTCACAATATAGAGGATAGTGAGCATGCACCTTGCTGTGCTCACTGTCTGTTGTCTGCTTGTCTGTCTGTCTGTCTATAAAGGCGGTAGCCATAGCATGTATATGCAGAGAAAAGAACACTCATAAGGCTTAGTCAAAGGCTGATAACATTTCAGTGTCCATTGATGATTTAAACCAAAAGAGTGGAAACTTATACAGGAAAAGAAACAAAAGTTATAATTCACCACATACATTCGGTAACTAAATATCACCAATAAACAAGGTGTGATGTAGAGGGAACAACAAGGTGAAGAAGATATATACAGATGTAAAATATACCTATTCACTACGTAATGGCAATAAATATCACAAAAAATGCCCTCATTCATAATCTCCTACACTGCAATTACACAATAATTAGATTTAAGTCCCAAAAGAAGTGTGCCAACAATTATAATCCTATGTTATTCAATAAGAAATAGATAATTTTTTATCATGTATAAGTGTCGAAGAGCATATAGTATATTAAGATTGAGAGGAATTATATATATCCCTCTGAATGTTAGAAAAAAAAAAAAGATTTATTTTGGGAGGAATGCAGGTGAGTTTGTCCATAAAGATAAAAATAACAGACTTCAGTTATGTCTGCATGAGTGCGCTTACCCTCTCCCCCCGTCCTGTGCCTTCTAAGCCACTGACACTGTGACTGGCAGCTATGTTTTCAAGATAATACATAAGCTTTTCCTCGATGCAGACACAAACAATTATTCTTGTATTTCACATGATAAATTCTAGGAAAGAAAATTCACAAATGAATGCTAATTGCTTCTTTTTTTAACTTTATGAGATAGGATAATCTTTTTTTGTTCCCAAATTTTTATTTTATTGTTCTGCGTTAAAGGAAGTCATCGGAATAAAAAGATCCCATATTTTAATTTATTGTATATATAATGCATTAAAAATATAATGTAACATTTTTAGAAATGCAAAAAAGTTAAAAGAAAATGCCTTGCAAAATCCTGAAAGTGCATAACTTAAATAAGTTAACGACAGCTTCAGGCAGATGCCTTGCATACCAGGAAGTGGCTCCACCAATCAGGATGGTTTCATTCTGGTTTATGGAGTTCAGCAGTGGTTTATGGGATAAGTAATGTCCCTCCAGCCTCTACCCATTTGTAATAGTTGAGGGCTCTAATAATGCCATTATCTATGCATCCCCCCCAAAAATTGTGACAACTTTAAAGCCCCAGCTGACTAGGCAACCCCAAACACCCCAATAAAAATCTGTTTATCCCCCTTACTTGTTAGTGTTTCGCCTTACAGGCTTTTTCAAGTGACAAAAAGTTTGTCACTCTAAAAAGCCTGTTAGGCAAAATGCGTTGTGATTTGAGATTTTTAAGTGTTCTATTTATTTATTATTTTATTTATGTTTTGTCTGGTAATCTTCAATTAAATTTGGTTTACCATTGAAATACATTTTATTTTGGTCTTGCTTTTATTTCAATACTCTTGCTATCCAGAAGATATCTGGTGACACTACTGCGCTTTTCCAACTTGTCCTTTTAATTACCCAGGTGGGGATTGTACAACCCACGCTGTTTCCATTGAGTATGTATCTGCTCTTATTAATGTAAGTACATTTTATCTTAATTTGCAAAAAGTGATTATTACCACAAACAGAGAAAACTATATGTTCACTATACTGGGGAATACGGAAGATAATAAAATGTCAGCTTTATCCACGAGGGGGGATTATACCACTTCAAGCCTTTACTAAGAGCTGAATTGGAAGCTCTTCGTTTGTGAGTGTATTTTATTTTCTCTTATAACCAAAGTTTGGATGTTTTACTGTATTACACGATTGGATTCTTCTTTATTTTTTATATATTCTATGTGAGATGTCCAAAATCTAAAAAGGTCATATTCATATAATGTACCAAATAATGATTGATCATCCACTACATATCCTGTGACAAGGTTGTAGCGGAGAGGTAGTATAATGCACAGTGTCTCCGCTGGTAGACAGGAACAGCATATAATAATCCAGGTATAACAAGTACAGCATACAATAATCCCGGTAGTGTTAAATAAATCCTTCCTTCCCAAGAACTAGACGACACATAGGCTGGGAGTCAACTGAGGTTTTAATCACAAGTCACAGTATTTATGTGGTTTCCCATGCAAGGGGTTTCGCTACTGACTTTACAGGGGTTGTACAGTAGGGGACTACATGGGGGACCTAACAACCAAGACATTTCTCCCACCATGTACTGCTGCACGATAGGGATACTCCCACTAAAATATCCAGTTAAGTGGATTATCCCCTCGTGCAGCAGAACTGGCTTTTTACATAAAAATATATAACTTTAACATTATTCGTGTTAATATACTGAATGACTGTTTGGCAGATAGCTGGGGTCTGATCGCATACTTTGTGACAGTACCACTCAGATCCCAGCACAATTAGCCGAACGCCGCACGAAATACACTTAGACATACTTTTTTTAAGAAAGGCACGAATAGACCAACAGGGCTAAAATACCAAAAGACCGGGGCTCCCGAACAGCCTGGAAGTCCAGCGGTATTCGTGCCGTCGAGTAGCCAATTTTAGTTCCAGGTGCTCGACGGCAAAATACCACTGGGCTAACAAATGATCCAAGATGGCCGACCGCCGCGTGGTCGGTAGCCGAACGGTGGCCATCTTGAACATCTATTAACTACCAAAAGATACAATGTTGCAATACTTAATGGGAGCCACACGACCTTCTGTGTGTGGTCTCCCATTCGGTAGTTTGTTCGTTTCACGAACAGTGTTGAAATTCACTGTTCATGAAACTACTGTATGAATGCTGTTGGCTTTCATGCCGCTATCATACGAATGCTCTCGTTCGCATCCAATACAGACAGGGAATACACTCAGCTCGGATAGCCTTAAAGTCACAGCATCACATTAATGAACATACAGTCTTAAGTGGCTAGTTTTGCCACAAAGATTTATATTGTCAGACACCGATACATGAGTACTAGTAGATAGTTCCACTTTTGTGAGTGTATTTTCAAAAATTTTTAACTTCCATCCTTATGTTATAGTATATATCACACTATTTAGCTCTTTTTATTGCTTATTTTCTTTTTATATAATTGAATATATCCGAGCTGGTGAAAAATACTCTGTTACCTGCTGAATTTATCTACCTTATCAAGACTTTGTGCTCTATACGAAGTATTACTTTTGGGGCTATTTATTTATATTATCTGGAATACTGTTGAACTATACGTATATTGTTATTTGGAGCAATGTGGTTTTTTCCTTTTTTCAATAAATGTGATTGGCTCGAATTTACTCAAGGGCTTGTTTTTCTATTACAAATTCAACAGCTTCAGTCATTTGCTATTGTGCAGTATTTTATTTTATTTATTTATTTTTTAGAAATTTTAAATTCATTATCTGTTCATAAAAGATCAGAAGGCTAGGTCAATTGCAAAGTGGGGTGCGTTGTTAAGAATGGATTTGTAATGACTTGTTAGGCCACTGGGTGGGTCTCGGATGCTGAAAAATCACATTTGTCTGACAGAAACTATTAGATATAAAGTGCAGATGATTATGGAGTATCTATGAGACTTGATGACCAAGGAAAAAAATGCAAGGGCTATACCTGACCATCAGGTTCATATTTATAAAGTAGTCTTAAATTTAAAAAAATTACAAAGAGACAGCCGAGAACTGTTCGTTTCTCAAGTTCGTTTGCATTGTAAACAAACCATAGTCTTGTGATAGTTATGTGGATATTATCTTCTTATGTAGGGACATTTATTGTAAAATGTATGAGGGGCTTTATATTATTCATAGAACAGTCTGTATTATGCATGTAGATGTATCATGAACCATGGTGGGTTATTCTGTATCATGTATAAGGTTACTCTGTGTTATAGATGAGATAAAAGAAAGCTTGCAACATCTACTGCATAATTTAGTTTTCCTTGCATTTTCAATCATCATGACCCTAACATATTCTGTGTATTGTTCCATCTTTTCCCTTCTTAAATATATTTTCCAGGACTGTAAACATGAATTCAGCACCTACAGAATACAATATAAATCTTCATTCTGCCATGAGCTAACATTGCTTGCTTATGATGGATTTTTACCATTTGAGTTCCACACTTTGCTACGGATGTCCAAAGGGTAGAACCTCAGATGTTTAAAACTGTGTCTTCCATGATATTTTGCTATTCTAAAGGCAAGTGTAACATCATGAAAGCTATAGTTATGCAACATCCTTTTGGAACCCGTGCTCTTTACCAGTGATTCCCAAACCAGTCCTCATGGCCCACCAACACTCCAGGATTTTATTATAAGTTCTAGGAAGATAACAAAAATGTTATTGTCTTTTCCCAAGTTTCAAACATACATTCCTAAGAAATAAGACTGCTAAATCCAAAATGCAACATTTTCTTGCACAAAAAGTAGCCTTTGCTGTGAAAAAGAAATTGGATATAATCAAAAGATCTGCAACTTGAGAAAGAATCATAGTTGCAATTGAGTACAATGAATACAAAGTAGTGAACGTTTTCAAAATTTATTGAAAGTCCATTTCTATATGTCCACAAAAAAAGCACAGAGTCTCAATTAGTTCCATGGAGGCCAGACGTATGGTGACCTGGGAAAACGGATGTTGGCAACTTTGTAATTCTGCTTCCCCAAATTTTGCAGGTATCAGCAATTTGCTTCAAAAAGAAAATTACCTTAACAGAACGGTCTAATTATTTTACACATACTATTTGAATAAGGTGGCTGTCACACAGGCATCATACTGTAGTCATATACACTTAAATAAATAAATGAATAAATACATAACATACTATGGAATTTACTAACATCTAACACTCCACAAATGTTGCCTATAGTTTGTATATGTAATACATTCACTTATAAGCTACACTATAAGCACCCAGGCCACATTATCTCAGTGAAGTGGTCTGTGTGGTGCCCTTGACATTTTGCAACTGCAAAGTAAAACTGCTGTTTTAGGGATACATTGTGGGGCTAAACACACCTCTAATGGCTGTTACACTGACATAAAGTCAAATTAAGTCCACATTGCTTCTCTATGAGGAGTATTTGATTGGACAAAATGGCCATCAAGTCTGATGACCTCAGTGGATATTGACCAGGCTACAGAGAAGAGTATGTCTTGGCCTTGGATTGTCAGCACGTAACACGTTCATCTACTCGATCTCTTACCCTAGAAAGGTTGGGGGGGAGGCTGGACTCCAAAAGACCCCTCTAACAATTTGGGGCAATACAACATTTTTTATGGAGCACTACATAGTGTTTATTTGTTTGGAAACAAAAAAAATTGAGTGAATTACTAAAATGGGATAAAAGAAAATCATACCAGCTAAGCCATATTACTTTAGGTCTCAAGTAAGCCATGCTATCTGTTCAATATGAATTATGGACAGGGCACTAAAAAGGTACAATTCAATCAGATGTAAGAAAAACACATGAACATAAGAAAATCGCTTAAGATATTAAATCAATTTAAGGCTTTACATAAATCTATATGATAGATTAACAATCGATCTAAAGCACTTAGACGTAATCCATATCTTTTCTTGCAAAATCTAACGTAAAAAGGCTGTTTTTTTAACACTGACTTATTATATATATTATATCTTATTTCTGATGCTGCAAAAATATCTAAAATGCTCTTAAATAGCCAAAAGCCTATTGGTCAGGATGATATACAAACAATAAATATCTCATCATGGATTATATTATATACTACACTCATAGAATGGCTTGCCATTTTGATTTTTTCTAATTTGTCTTTGCTATTTTGCACATTTTGTACATTACCTGAATGGCACTAAGGGCTTAATTACTTTAACGAACCACTACACACCAAGAATACATTAATAGCTACAGCTTAATAGTGAAATGTACCTACATTTTCACAGTCACAGTTCTATGTCCAAAAAAAATGAGTTGATCCCGTAATTTCAAGAGTTGAAAGAAAGAGTAGATACTCAAATCCCATGAATATAGGTCTCACACAAAATAAACACAAGAACGTCCAACAGAAACAAGCTAAGGAAATCTTCCTCTCTTCCAATGTTTTATTGGTGTTTTGAATTGTTAGTCAACCTAGATTACATTTTGTATTTAGAAAAAAATAAACTATGGATTCTTCTTGACAACAGAAACCTTTTTCTTGCCTTGTTATCCATGTGTTCTGTCCCTGCCCAATGAATTGAGACAGACACGTTTACTGATATTTTCCAAAATGTTTGATTGTTGGTCAAATTTCTTTAGCAAATATTCATCAGAATTTTTTGTAAATGATCAACAACAGACATCAGTGGTCAGCAAGTACAAACCATCAATATTCAGTAGTACCCTTTCTCTATGTTACTAGCCCACAGATGAATATCATTTGCAGTGTAACCCTACAGCCGGTGACTAGAATGGTGGTCTTTTGGTGATTGGACTTAATTTCCTGTTTGAATTTTGCTATTTTATCTACATTAAGGATGCAAATTAATGTTATACTCTCTGAATGTAGGTTTATTAGTATAAAGTACATTTTTGATAGCATTACATGCTTTCTCAAATTCATTCAAAATATAGGAATAGATAATCTGTATATATCTGTAGCAGTAACTTTTCTTGATTGAAATCTTTGTGCCCAGGTAGTATGTTAAGCATTATTAATGTATGTTTATAAGAAAATGTACTTTCAACTAGTAGAATGTTAAATTTTAATGAAATTACAATGAGAATTCCTTTTTACGGAATATCGAGCTCCACAATGTAAGTCTACGAAGAGAATACACACTACTCTGGAAGTAGATTTTTCTTCTCATTGTAGGTAAATACTAAGAGTGTACTGTCACTATTCTACTGATTAACATTTTCAATGCAAGTCTACTATGATTCAAGTGCACTGTCTTGAAGTTTATAATAAATGGACATTTATGGTTTTTCTTTATAAAACATGACATTTTGTAGAGGTTGACAAAAAGCTTCAACATAACTGATTTATGAGAAAAGTGAATCCCATTGGATCATGTTTAGACAATAATAACTCCAGGCTTCATTGCATGAAAGTGGTAACATTTTATTTTTTAATTTCAAATATCATCTATTTTCACTGCATGCAATTAACTCTTGTCAAATGTCACTGAATGTAAATTTGACTTTTGTTTATTGACAGCACTGGGCAGCCTTAGCTGACATTTTTCCTATGTTCAACAATGTTCAGCAACATTCAACAAGAAAATAAAAACACATTCAGCAAAAATGTTAACGAACATTTATTTGGAACATTTCTCATCTATTTCTACTTGTAAAAAAAAAAAAATCACATATTTATAGCTAACTCTGACCTGACCAGTTCATGCTAATGTGGTTATCATCTCCTGGAATTTGGCGTATTACTTATCGGCATATGAATACTTAAGGTTCTCAGACTATTTGTTACTAGTTGGTATCTTTTAGTAGTAGCAGAACATTGTGGGGAAGCTCCGAAGGCCTCCAAAGTAACACAATTATAACCCAAAAATAATAAAATTGACTCTTCGTGGGTTAAAACCATAATTCAGTCTCCATCATGGGCAGGCTTTT
Source organism: Pelobates cultripes (assembly GCA_933207985.1). Taxonomy (NCBI): domain Eukaryota; kingdom Metazoa; phylum Chordata; class Amphibia; order Anura; family Pelobatidae; genus Pelobates; species Pelobates cultripes. Next base: position 25,045,588 of record OW240920.1, on the reverse strand, counting down.
TTTTATTTATTTTTTTTAAATAACCACGTGAGTTCATTGCTAAATGTGCTGTGAACAAACCTTAAACTTGGAAAGCAATATCGATACAAGGCCATATGTCTCATCATCGACCTTAGTCTTACAGAACAACTCAACAAGAATCTAGAAAAGAAGTGTACTAAAGAATTGAATCAATTTCTAATTAACATACTCAATAAGAAATCTAATATTAATTTATTTATGCTATTTCACGTAAAAGATCACGTTGAAAGTTATTCCATATTTTTGATGACTACTGTTCTTCATTTATTTAGAATTTGCTTTAAACCACCATAAGTTAATATGCTAATAAAACTAAGTTTTATGCAAATATATGATTTGCCATGTAGAGGGGTGTTTCTCAAGTTGCGTTTTGGTTTTAAACGGATATTACCTGCTAATTGTACAACACGGTGAAGGTATAAATTAAAAAATATATAACACATTGTATACAACCACAACGTAAAAATCTTAAAGATTTCAATGTTATCTATTCCTCCAGTGCTGCTTAGCTTGAAAGTTAAATGTCAAATTCACATCAAAAGAAGTGCTATATGAAAATGAAAACGATAGAGTGCTAAAACAGAAGGGCCAAGTAGCATGTTAATATTAAAACAAATGTTTATTGATGCAAATCAATAATGTATGCTAGAAGTAAAAAGGTCAAAAGCCCAAGAGGCCTCATAAACAATAATTCTACTGGTAGGTGGTAGATTCGATAATATAAATCCACAGCTAGGGTTGGCTGAGAAAATCAAACTCTAGGAAGAGTCCGTCAGCATGGCAGTTGCAGAAGACACCTTTAAACGGTCTGAGAATCATATCAGGGTTCTGTGTCATAATGGTGACACCTCTCGTATCATTTGGTAAAATCACGTCAATGTCCTTGGAACCTGGAATGTCTGTGATGACGGTGTTTTCTGCAGTTCCACCTGTTGAATGCAGGCTGCATTGTATGTTTATGTGAACTGCCTGGATAGTATTTCAGTGCTATCTATCGAATATACAAATTCAGAGTGTCATTGCTATTCCATATAGATGGCTCTGGGTTTAGACTGTATGCTTTGGTTTTTGTCCCCTTTTATAGAGTGATATATTATTGTGTTATGTTGTTGACTAACTGTTCCCACACAAGCTTGTTTTTTGGGTATTCTGTACATAGCTATGGGTTAAACGGAGAGTTCTTAAAAGCTTAACCTTGCATGAAATAAATCAGCCTCTTAGGAGCAAATATGTTGGCCTATAAACTGCATAAACGTATTGTCCAACAACATTTAGGCAGAGGGGACAATCACAAAAACTTTCTTCCATTAGACTGTTCCAGTGAGCAGAAGGATGTATTTTCAGTAAAGTCCTGGCAAGTCAGCCCATGCAGTTCCTGCCTGTACTTTGAAGGTCTTCCTGTCTTGCTGGCCACTCTTTTCATGCAACTTAAAAATGGTCCAACAGTAACACCATAACTAAAGATGATTATCATCTTCCAATATTCAATATCCTAGTACGTAAAGGTTATCAGTACATTGCACAAAAATATATTATCACTATAAAACAATGCCAGTGAAATGTTTATCAGAAAGAAACCGACATGACAGTGGTATTAGAATTTCTTTTCTTATAGCGCAATTTAATTTTAAATTAAATCTCACGGTGTGAATCAGACCTATATTGAACCATGTATGCAGTCACTAAATTGCTTTTGTAATATTGTTTATTATTAAAAAATGCTTGATTTGTGTAAAAAAAATGTATTATTATTATTATTATTATTAACTCTGACACTTGATCTTTAATACTGATGCAACATGTCTATTTTGCAATATATGGCTCATAAATTATGAGAAATAATCGGACATTGTGTATTTTAATGCTGCTTCCTAATGTTTACATGGAACATTGTAAGGGTGCAATTAAAATAATTAATGAGAGTGAAGAAATCTTTAGGATGTAACAAAGATTTCTGCGAAATGTTAATTTCTGTCAAATAAGGGAATTTGTGCGCAGATGCCTCTTGACAGAGTCTGTGATTTCTGAGCACTTTGCATGCCAAATAACTTGTTTACCCCTTCAACATTTGCCAAGTTTGCTGTCAATTTACAAATAATTTTCATTTTGCTATTTATTCCAATGCTTTTTGATGGATATGTCTTGCAGACTTATCTCTTTGCATGTAGACAAACTAATTAATATTTTCCCTTCAGGCAAATATTTTTCTTAGATCTAAATGTGGGTTAGATTCATCTTTGCTTTCATATGCTTTGTTCTGTCAATCATTCCTCTGTAATTTTCCATTTTACGAAGAATACTCGTGTGCGTGTCAGTTTTCTTGTTTTACATTACACTAACATATAGATTTGCATTAAATACAGAACAGCTACATTCCAATAAAAGAACTCTAAGATACAAACACTCATGAGACTATAAGCTTGGTACTCCGCAGTCTCCTTTGCTGGTTTTCTGTAAAATATTATTGACATTCAGTTGGAGGGGAGCATATCAAGACTGGTTTTACAATGCAGTGCTATCTCTTAGGGTCGAATGTGTTCAACTGAATGCTGTCACGTGTTTGAACTAGTGAAATGAACTGACCTTGTATCATTGGCAGAGTTGGGTGAAAATATAAATTTCAACATCGCAGAAACATTTTATCAATTTCAAAATTCCCACAAGCGGAGAATAAAAAAAAAAGAGGAAAAAATGCATTAAGAAGTAGATGAAAATGTTCTGTATACATTTTTGTTCATCACCAGTGATTGCATACTTTTATATTATTGTTAATTAAAAAAAGCAGTGATATGTCAGGTTGGTGACCACCTTGAAAATTTAAAGGGAAACTGCAGCCCCAAAAATAATATCTTTTTTTCAGGACTATAAGTTCCCTGCCATAATAGTGACCTCTGTCACCTCATTTTCCTCATTAATATCTAATGCTACTAGACCTTTAAATGCCCGGTTTCCAGCGTTGAGACACCGTGTTACCTCCTTTTTCTTCTGCAAATATGCTGACGTCTTCCAATTTCTCGTCCAATCCAATGATTCTCATAGAGAAGCATTATGAGAAGCACATGCATGGCAAACAACTGCTCCAATCAAATGTTTTTCATAGAAGATCTAATGCTTCTCTGTGAGAGGCATCAGGGGATGTTTGACTTCCTCATACAATGCATGAAAATGTTTAACATTAAAGGCACACTCCAGGCATTTACGTTTTTTCAAACTTTACATTTTTACGCTGTGTCCATACTTTACTTTGGAGGTTTATATTTTTGGTTAATTATTCGAGCTAATGGAAACAACACAGAGAAAAGTGTGGGAATAAGTGGCGCTTATAAATATAATATAGTACAAATTTCAAAAAGCTGCTATAAAACACTCATGAGGGTACTCCAAAAAAAACACTCTCCACATGCAAAAAACAAGCAATAAACCTCAAATGGGTTAGTGTAATTATTCCAGCTACCCCATAAAGGCATACCATTTCTTAAAGAAGACACCCTAGGGTATTTCAAAAGACGTATTTTGAACCTTAGCGTGAAATAATTTTTCCGCTTGCTTATACCAAGTGAAGTGGCAATAAGCATTTTTTATGCCTTTTTGACATACTCAATGAGTTTGTAATATATATTTTGCAAACCTTATATGTGCTACAGCAGTGTAATATATTATATGTTGCTCCGCTATGTCATCTGAGTACAGCAATAACCCTGTATGTACCTTTACCAGTAGAGATGTCGCGAACTGTCCGCCGAACTGTTCACGAACTGTCCGTCGGCGAACAATAGCGTGTTCGCGTTGGGCGAACATATCCGATTTCTGGTCTGCCCCCTATACGTCATCATTGAGTAAACTTTGACCCGGAACCTCACAGTCAGCAGACACTTCCTGGGAGGGAGGGTCTGCTGCTGATTGGGTGGAATGTGTCTGCTGGCTGTGAGGTTCCGGGTCAAAGTTTACTTAATGATGACGTATAGGGGGCGGACCGGAAATCGGATATGTTCGCCCAACGCGAACACGCTACTGTTCGCCAGCGGACAGTTCGCGAACAGTTCGGCGGACAGTTCACGACATCTCTATTTACCAGGTATATGACAACGTTGAAGGGGCATATTTGAGACACAGCCATTTAAGTTAAAATTTTTATGCTGGGTCCATGCCCCACTTTTGAATTTTTTTAATAGGTTGTGTTTTCCAATTACTTCACAAAGGCATAAGATTTCCTAAAGAAGACACCCCAGGGTGTTTCAAAAGGCCTATTTGAAACCTTGGCGTGGTATCATTTCTTTCACTAGCCTGTACCAAGTGTAGAGGTAATACGCATTTTCCCCCTTTTTTAAATTTTTTTTAAACTTTTTAAATGTTTTCTTTAACTTTTAAAAAGTTTTATTTAGCTTTTAACAACTTATTTTACTATTGTATAGGTTTTTTCACTTTTTTTTGTTTTTTATAACTTTTAACCCCTAACTAGCCTAGCTGTAAATCCCCCAATTTCCCCACTAACTTCTACCCACCCTAGCTAAATAAATAAATATTTTAAAATATTTAACTGAATTAATTAAATAAATGTAACCCCTGAGGATTAAAAAAAAAGTTAACCCTCAGGGGTTAAAAGAAAAAAATCATATCACAGTGAAATACTGTGATCTGTATTTTGATCACTGTAGGCAGTGATCAAAGGGCAGGGAAGGGGTTAAATTTTATTTAAAAGAGGTGGGGGGGGGGTGGGATTTTATTGCTAACACTTTTTTTTCTTGCAGAGAGAAAGATCAGCACCGATCTGTCTCTCTGCAGTTTACAGCTCACACAGAGCTGCAGGGAAACAGATCGGGTTTCACGGCAGCACTTGTGATCGCTCTGACTCCCGGTCAGAGCGATCACATGGGCTGAATCAGTGAAACTGCCCATGGTAGTGTGCCTCCGATATGGAGACACACTACAGGAAGATTAACCCCATGATTGTGGCAATCGGGGTTAATTTTCATTTTGGATGGAAATTTTCCGTCCCACGTCCTTAAGGGGAGTGCTGCAATGACGTAAAATTTCTGTCCAGCGTCCTTAAGGGGTTAAAGGACCACTAAAGTGCCAGGAAAACATACTCGTTTTTGCCCTGGGGAGAGGAAGGGGTTAAAATCTTACCTTTCTCCAGCGCCGGGCGGGGAGCTCTCCTCCTCCTCTCCGCCTCTTCTCCTCCTCTTCGGCTGAATGCTGCGCGCGTAGGAGCTGCGCGCGCATTCAGCCAGTCACATTCATAATGCTTTCCTATGGACTCTTGTGTCTTCTCACTGTGATTTTGACAGTGAGAAGCACACAAACGCCTCTAGCGGCTGTGAATGAGACAGCCACTAGAGGCTTTAGAGGCTGGGTTAACCTATTTATAAACATAGCAGTTTCTCTGAAACTGCTATGTTTATAAAAAAAATGGGTTAACCCTAGCTGGACCAGGCACCCAGACCACTTCATTAAGCTGAAGTGGTCTGGGTGCCTAGAGTGGTCCTTTAAGTCAAAGTAGGCCAACTGTAAACAGATATGCTCCAACATGAATGAGAATGGCAAATCTTTCCACTTCAGGTATTTTGTTCTCAGTTTTCCAAATTGCTTAATAATTCTCCAGAAATCACTTATTAGTGAGTATAATACAATGATAATGGAATATATTTTGTTCTAAGCCCATAAAAATGCATTAATCAATTATCAACTTACACACAGATTAATTGTTATTATTATTATTATTCATAATTAATGAAGTATCATTCTCAAAAAGAAACTCACTAGAAGGTGTCATAACGAAAATCACTTTTTTGGTGTGTGGTTTTTATTTTTATTATAGTAAATCATATTTTTGTTAACTGCTCTTTTATTGGGAAACACAGAAAAATTACCAAACATAGAGAAAATACTTTTTCAACAGTCACTTTGTTTGAAAATGATAGAACTAATGTTTCAATTATTATCATTTTTTTTTTTTTACAGAAAAGCAAATATAGTAAGAATAGTAAAGACGCAAAAGTTCCATGAGTAAAAAAAACTGGGGTTATCATCGATCCCCAATAATAATTGTTATCATCATCTATACAATAATATTTTTTTAATGCCAGTTTTATCTGTACTCGGGTATCACAATTAATGTTTTTAAGTGGAAAAACAGAAATGTTGTTTTTGTTGAACCATCGCAGTTACTTGTTATAGTAGCCGGTATCTGGAAATCAGACACAGGGATGGGGCACAGCTGTGCAATTAAACAATTGCCATTGGGTCTGAATACAACAACAGAGCTCTGCACAGTGAGGAGCAGCACATGAGCTGATATACAAAGGGCCATCGTAGATAAAACAGAAATTATCACTGCTTGAACTTGGCCAGTGAACATCATTTGTGGCCAGTGGTATCCTCAGCTAAAAGGCCAGGGCAAGCAGAGATATTTCACGATCAGCAGGGAAGCCAAAAATTCAAGAATCTAGGAGAAATGTAACAGGTAAGAGTGTGAGGAAAGGAACTTGAGGAAAGGAACTTGAGGAATGAGTAGGACTTTGGATTTAGTAGCCCCAGAACGAGATCTGTAACTCCAGAATGGGCAGGAATATCATACGTACTTTGCAGAGCTGTGTTATTAGCTGTAGTGGGTTGGAGCATCTTTTGAGAGACCATATGGGAGAAATATCAAAGTGTTCTGTTCTGAGAAGTTTTCTAAAGTAATAAAAATAATTGAGGCAGTCACCAGTAGAACCAGTCGGTACATTCCACGAGTGGCTCCTCCCCTTTTAAATTCTTATACCAAAACACCTGTATAAATCCCGGCCTATAAGTCTAAATTTGATTCACTAAATGCACATGAGAATGATGCAAAAGATGTGTACATGTAAAAGTTACATGTTTTTACAGTAGATAATGAGTATAGCACTATGGCAGCTTATATTTAATCTTAAATCTGAATGTATCCATTTGCTAACCTTCACAATGGAAATTATTTTTCAAGCGTATTATAATAGGATCCCATTATTTTCTGTACATATCTAGCTGAATGCTCGATAAAAATAAATAAATGTATCCCCATCATATCTGGGTTTGGTCCTAACTGCAGTACACATACAAAATCCACATGGATTTTTGACAATCTCTACTAAAGCAAAGCATTATGGGACATATTTATACAGATACTGGAAGAGGTGCTGGTTCTCTCCTTACATCCTATAGAAACCCAAACGCCCTGACATACAGAGCCAGCTATGCTATTAAAGGGACACTAGAGTCACCAGAACATCTACAGCTTTCCCATAGGAAAGCATTGGATTGGCTGAGATTGTCAATTCTGATGACCTCACCCAAGGAGGCAGATCGATGGCAGAGCAAGTGCCATCAGTCCAGCGCGGGGTGGAATAAAGGTGAGTTTTTTTCCTATTTAAGGGGTCAAGGGGAGGCTGGCTTACTGGATAGTGTTTTTAGCACTGTAGGGTCACTATAGGATATAACGTTAGTTTTAGCTGTGCATTTTGCTCTAAAAATGGTCTTAGCACTAAAGTTATAGTTATCTAGGCTGAAAAATATACTTTAGTCTTTCAAGTTCAAACTTTCACACGTGTCCATAGAAATAGGATTATAAACTATAGAACACTGATAGACACCTTCAGGTTTCAGATAGAATTTTTCATTTTTCACATAATATGCACTACCAAAATCATACGGTTAGGGCAAAAAATGGGTTAAAACTGTTTTTTTGTTGTTGTTTTTAAATTATTCATGCAATTTTTATTCATGGTTCCCTTGCTCTCCCAAACTCATGCGTCATTCTGTATCTGAATATTTAGCCAGCTGCAAAAAACGAATGCAAATCATGGGTCATTATTATGTAGAGCAAGGGATTCAATGAATCAGAGTATTCAGGATTTAAAGGGGAAAAGCATTATTTTCCCAGCCGAAATGCACTTTTTAGTTCTTTACAATAAACCTGTATCATTTCTTGACTCACAGTAGAAATATTCTAACCTTTTATAAAATTTTCCATAAAAAGTATATTACGGTTTAAAAAAATAAATCATCACTATATGGGTAGTCCTATTTAATTGAAGCCACATTGTAGTGAACAGATCGCCAAATTGCTAAATTTAATGCTAAAATAACCAAGTTAAATAATTTTCCCAAAGCAGCACGCATCGCTTACATTTTTCAACTACAATCCACTTTTCGATTTACAGTTCAGTATTTAGTGAATTAACCCCAAAGTTGCTAAGGCACTGCTGAAATTTTATTTGATTCTGTACTAATATACAATGAGATGCCAAACTACATGTGCCTTTAATTGTGTGAATAAACAAGATTTCTCTGTTCAATTAGGGTCATTTTTTTATAGAATATTGACAAAGGAATTGTAACTTTGAAACCAAATTAAAACGATTTGGAAAAATGAGCCCAACTCAGCTATCTTTCCAGTTCGATATTTTTACCTACACTTTGATTTTTTTTATTATTCACTACTGTTTTAAAGTGGATGGCTAACACTGTTGATATGGGTTTTGGAGGGAGAAGAAAAAGAGAGGTGATACCACTAGGTGATCTCTACTAATAAGGTGAAATGCGTTGGATCTCACATAATATTACCTGTTATTCTGTGTTTTCTTTCTCTCTCAATGAAGTTTATATTTTGATTGGCTTGTTTATAATTGACAAAAGGTTATGGAACCCATCCAGCTGGTTGTATTATTAAATTTATGGTTAACACAAAAAAAACGTAAGAAGCAAAGACTAACTGCAGTTTTTCCATGATATATCAATATATCAGCATTAATCAATATTAATGTCTCTTCCACGCTATCAGTATCCAAACAAATTAGTCACTTGTTTGCTTTTGTTTCTAAATATTAGGTGATAGGAAAATTCAAATTACATATGGTAAACATAAAAGGAACAGGAGGCCAATTTCATTCCAAAAAAAGATTTTCTTATTACCGACCTTTCACTCATATATTTACTGTTGTAACAACCTTCCTCCTCCAGGTGTCCAAGTTGTTCCTCTCGACGGGCCGTGTGAATACACACACCTACCATTCAGTGCTGGTGAAACGCTTCTCCTCCTGGCTTGTGTGGGTTGAATGTGTTAAGACTGCCTCTTCCTTATGTTGTTTTGGATTTTGCCCACTGATTTTGGTGCATACTTTTATAATTCAAATCGCATGATGTCACGCCCACCCTTGAAGTGACCACACCATCTAGACCACATATTACATACATTTTGGACTTAAGGATCAAACGTTCTGGACCAATTAGAAAGTATGTTAGTCTATGTAAAGTTTATTTTGGTACTTGTTCATAGAAACATAGAAACATAGAATGTGACGGCAGATAAGAACCATTCGGCCCATCTAGTTTGCCCATTGACCTATCGTGGTTTCTGCCTTGATACATGTTACTGCTTGTAGTAAGTCTCTCTTGATATATTTTGATACTGACCTTGGCTTGTAATTGACTTTGTGCATTTCTGGTATCCTGACCCGTCTTGTTATTTTGTTTATCTGTACTTCTACTATCCTGACCATTTCTAACTTTGTCTTTATCTTTATTAACATTAAGTTCAGCCACTCTAAGGCCCGGTAATATGTCTATCTAGTAGCTCTGCTTCTGGGATTCGCCATTACTGTATGCTGGGGTAAGTGTCACGTCCTGTTACGCTCTGCAGGTATTTCTGGTCATGGATTCTGGTATCCAGTACTCTTTTTACAATTCTTGTTTAGTTTTTCTTGGTTTTTCTGGTTTTCTATTCTATGTCTGGTTTTCTTTATGCTGGGTTTTCTAGGTTCATCCCTTTATTCCGTTCCTGGACTACTTTAAATGTTTTTTTTTTTTGTTGCCACGCCCATTCCTTTGCCATTTAATCCTTTTTGTTTCAGTCTGTTCCTGCAGGCACCGGTTTCATTTCCTCTGCTCCTTTCCTTGCAGGTAAGTACTGTGTGTGTTTTATTGTTGTTTATTTAGTCATGCATATCTAGGCAGTTAGGACCCACTGTAATTGAAGAACTTTGGCGCAGTGGTGGGCTGCATACATCTTGACCATGTATGTCTGTCTAAATCTCCAATGTTTATTACATATATAGTACTTAGTTATTTCTCCTCTTTTTGCCTTGTATCTCTTGTCTTGTTTTATTTTGTCTTTTATTCCCAGTTCCTGTACAGTCCTGTCCTGTCTATGTCCTGTTCTGGTTTCCCTCATGTCTTGTGTACATGTTCTGGCTTCTGCTTTCTGTCCTGCTCCGGTTCTGGGTTCTTCTAGTCTTGTCTTGTTATCTGGTTTGGTGCCTATTCTAGTCTTGCCTTGTTTCTAGTACTGGATACATATCTGCATATCATTAAGCTCCTGGGATCGCAGAAGCTGCATCAGGGCCCTGGTATGTGGCTGCACAAACCCTGGTGCGCAACACCAGGGGGCGTGTGGTTACCCTGCACCAGACCCTGATTGTTCATTTCCACACTGTGACTCCTACCATCATCAGGCATATAGGGGTCCCGGTCTCCAGACTGCCACCCATGACAGTATGACCTTGTGACAGATGTACATCTCACCTACGGTGTGGTTCTTGCATTATCGCTTTTCAAACTCACATAAACTTTGAATTCAATTTATTATCACTGTCCTTTTTTTTTTTACTTTAATCATAATCAAACAGAATCATCTCCAAACTTTACCGACATCCATGATTACACAAAAAAAATAAAAATAAATAAACTTCAGCCTTCTCTGAGCTTGGAAACAGTTGTATCAGAATAATCTTTAAGGGTTCACAAACTGTTGACTGTGAGAAGGTTCATGTATTCCACAGCAGGTATACATTCTGCTTGTAACAAACGATCCTTACTTTTTTCTTAAAATAAAAATAAATAAAATAAATTATACAAAACTAAAGAAAACAAATCAAAACATGATTTTTTTTTATGAACAAATATTGCCTTAGAGGGTCTTCTGTGGTCTCATCTAAACGTTCATTACATGATGAATAAACTTGATATTCTTTGGATCTAGTCCATTTTCTTATTTTTTTTTGTGAAGTCTCACTTTTCTTTTATCTAAAAAAGTATTTAATCCTTTGCCAGTCTTTGCAAAATGAAAGGTGAACTATGAAAGCATCGGATCATTGGTATCTTGGGATAGTGAAAACTCTAAAACGGCAATGATGAACCTCTGAACTGAAGATTTTGGTGAGCTAACATAGCCATATATAGCAACATGGGACTTCTGTAGATACAGACTTAGCCAGCATTGCTCTAGATTAAAAGACGTAGTACAAAGCCAGAAACCAATGTTATTATTTTAGCTTTTATTTCTATTTGAGAAACAAAAGTTGTAACATAAATGTCTCAGAACCAATGCAATTTAAAGGGACACTTCACTGCCAAAATTAATAAGAAATGTTACTGTAGTAGATATGCTCGAAATGAAAAAAATACATGCATTTAGTTATGCATTTTTTCATTGAGAGTGTATCTAAAAACTGCAGACTTTTGTCTGAAGTCTCTGCAAGTCCTCTCATTCTAACCCCGCCCAGACTATCTGTGATGGTCCAATCACAGATTTCCAAATACAGCTCAAGGAGAAGTGTTTGCAAGGCAGGTGCTCTGAGCAATTGATGGTTTCTTGAGTTTATCTCCACTGAACAAAACAAACCAGGAAGTAAAAGGAATGATTGCCTGATGGACAGATGGGAGGGTGTAGCCAGGTTAATTTGTAAAAGTCCAATTTTCTGTTGAAATCTACACTTTTTGGAATTTTTTTTAAAAAGGACACATACTTCTTGCATAAAGCAAAAGTTCTTTAGGGGTCTCAAGTGTCTCTTTAAAAATTGCTCAGTGGCGTATTTATCTATAACATATTTTAGAACTGCTACTAGTTTTCTGCATAAGCACAACTAGATTTTGTATTTGATCTTAACAAGGGAAGGGAAACAATATCTAACGTATTTACTATCACATCTGTAACCTAATTGCATGAGCTCATTTCAATGTTGGACCATTCTGCCAAAATTCTTTTCAAAATTAGCAAATTCCTTTATAAAACAAGTGCCAGAACCTTAACGTAAATCTCGAGGAAAAACATGTGGATTAAAAAAAAAATCTGTTATGGTCTGTGTATTTTCCAATTTAATTCACTTAGTGTTTGTGTCTAGAGATATCTGCTAGTCCACAAAACAGATGTCTGAAGTAATGTAGATGGAACACTAAAAAATATAGAGAAGTCTGTTTAGGAAACAGAGGGTTCTGGTAACTTGTTAAGCCATTTAAATAACATCTCCAAGTCATCAATTAGAATGTGGTTCTTACAAAAGTGTGCATGCACTTGTTGGATGATTGGGATAATACATTATCTTGGAATATGTATGCCCAGCTTGGCTCAAATATAATTGCCGTCAATCATAACATAGATTGAATATTTAAGACAACTGTATTCTGATCCACTGAGCTGCATTATTTAACACTAGGTTCCACACAGCAATTCAACAGCAGATTTGTGTATTTGATTTCTCCTGCTTTGCAATAAATATGAATTTTGAGCAATTGGCAGGTAGTCCGAATTCTCTAAATCACTACATATGTGAATTATGAAACAACTGGACAATGGACAAGCTGCATTTGTTGATTCGTGTTTTGAAGTTCCAACCATGGCACCAGCCATGCACATATCTACTCAACAGCAGGGTAAAATTGATGATGTCCCAAAACGTGCAAACAATTTTTATTCATACTTCTAGAGTGCTGAATTATGGAATGAAATGTTTTGAAATCAACTAATGACCATAGAAGTTGGACACCATAAAAAATAAATTTATTCCCAGTCATTCACAGGATTTCATTATAGGCACATGCCTAACATGATGTTCAAAATTACAATTATTATTTAAGACAGCGCAAGACAGAGATGCAAATCAACTGTTATAAAAGTAACGTCAATATATCAATATAATATGCATGGTGGCTACATTGGGCTGCACATAAATTGTACAAAAATTACCACCGTTATAAAAATAAAATTAAGCAAACCACAATGTATAATAATAGTCATAAAAAAATCTAAGTTGACAAGAACAGAAAAGACTGCACCGTAGCAATGTACAACAACCCAACCGCTGCTTTCACGAGCGAACGCCAAAGTCAGTTGCATTTTTAGAACAGTTGGTATGTGTGACAAATTCCCTTTCCCACATGAGTTTGCCACAAGCTCCTGCCCACGGACTATGGGCCCTGTAATATGCACTGTAAAAGTCTCTGTTCATGTATTTGGACTATATGGTTCGGGAATCAAACAGCCGCACAAACCGGAGACCATCCAGAAGTTTGTTAAGCCTAATTGCTACTTTGTAGCAATTTCCACCGCAGTGTTCTAAGTGTTCGTCTGGGTGGCTGCATTTGCTATGGACGACCACGAGGTGGCGGCCATCTTGTTCGCACGAACACAGGCAGCCGTGTTTGGTCGTTGAGTTCATGGAACTAAAAACGGACACAGAGACTCCCGAAACCACTGGACTTCCAGAATCACCTGCGTTCGGTTCTACAAAACTTAGGAGGACACTGTTCGTTGGAAATGTTCCCACGAATAAACGAAACAAGCTCCCGGGTAAGAATATTGACTATGTTCAGTAGTTTGTTCAGTTATAAACTACCGAACTAGACCAACCGCTAGCCCTGATCTTAAGGAACTGTTTTGGGCAGGAGCCTTGTGTGCGGTCGGTTAAATTAAGACTTCCAGGAAATTCCCGAACCCCTGAACCGATCTGGGTGATTTTTGGATATGTTGGTCACCCAGTTTGGGGCTATCAGGGGATGTGACTTTTAGTTTTTTTTTTGTGTTTAAAGGTATTTTTGGGATGTCTGTAAATTGTGGGGGTTTTGTGCCTGGAGATAATTTGGTTAGTTCAGTTCCTGAATTATCTCTCAGGCACAGGGTAGGAGTTTGGGACTGGTAACTAGTCCCCTCTCAGATCCAGAAGAGGGATTATCTTGTTTGTGTGGGAGTGTCAAGAGCGTGCTTAACTGTGTTCAGCTTGTACTCCCAGAACTATGTGTTGTGTGGTTACAAGGAGGGGAAAGGGCTAATCACTGTTCCAGTGTGGAGAATTCAACAGGGAAAGTCATTGTAAGGACTAGAGCTACCAGGACTGAATGTCTTCCAGTGCCTGGGGTTGGCTAGAGCGAGATCCCCATTCGGCTCCAGGAGGGAGTGGTTCCAGGACCTCAGTCAAGCCACAGTGACTGTGGGCAGAAGTGCTGCGATTTGTTCCCTATTCCAGCTAGGAAGCGGTCCTTGGCGCAGGTACCTTGCCGGGGTACAGGGAGCTCCATTACAGTATGCATCTCAGATTGTGTAAATTATATTATTCTATGTACGGGAGAAGTGCATGACACAAATAGTAACTATATGAAAGTATGCAAAACATTTTTGTGTTTGTTTGAGTTGATGTGCACTGTTATGATTTATTTTAACCAGGCTTTTAGAAGTCTTATCAAGCCAGTCTTTTTTTTTTTCTGTACTGTCCTGTTTTGTTTGGTAGGTCTTCCATGCACCTAACCAGCCAACAGAAAAAAAAGAAAAACTTAATTTTAACTAACTACTACCATCACATAATCCCAACACACACTTTGTTCTACACTATAACCTCTTCATCAACACATACACAAGCCTATTCCTTAGATATTGCAGTTACATTAGGATCATACAGAACGATCTACCATTCAGCTTCTTCCAATGGACACCGAAGTCCCAAAATCTGGTTTTATGACTCAACCAAGAATCTCATTCCGTGGATAGTGTTTGTGTAAGTTTGTTAGTGCTATTTACAGTGTTAATGCTGCTATCATTTAAATGTATTATTATTATTAAATAAAACTTTTTATGCAATCAAAACAACCACTCTTCATTGCACAGATTCACATCAGAAGTTGGAGTGTTACTAATACATTCTGAGTATGGAAAATCACAATGATACATATCTTCAAACATTTAGCTTAGGAATTCTCCTTATTTAGAGAACAAAAGGAGTCAGGGGAATGAGAACCATTTTGCATTATTCATTTTTATGATTACATGTGATAATTATGTGGTCGCGTTTTTTAATATACCAAATTTAATTTCAAACAGACTTCAATTGTTCTGACTATGCCAACATTCCACAGGATCAAAGGTGTATTAAGTGTCTCTTCACATCATTCCTTAATACGATTTGTTAACAAGCATCGATGAATGGGGGGGCAAGATTCGATTTTAGGACGTACGCTTATAACTTGGTAACTTTATCAAACTTCTGAAGGCTTCAAGGTCATTGCAGTTGTCTACAGTTGTTAAGATGCATTGACCCTCAAGGGGGTAAAGGCTTAATTTTTCTTTTTTTATTGTTAAGCAGTTACTCTTATAAGCATTAAAGCATACAACGTTGACTATGTATTACTCACCTGTAAGAATGAAAGACATGGATAAAGAAAAAGGCAGATATGCAAAAATAATATTTAAAAAATCTGTATTAAGTTTTAATTTATTAATCAAGTAGAGAATCATTAGTACATTTCATACATTATAATTCTTTACATTTGTTAACTGATCTTAAATGCCCACTATAGTGCCAGGAAAACATACTTGTTTTCCTGGCACTATAGGGAAGTCGGGCTCTAGGGGGTGGAAGGGGTTAAACTTACCTCTTTCTCCAGCGCCGGGCGGGGAGCTCTCCTCCTCCTCTCCGCCTCCTCTCCTCCTCCTCGGCTGAATGCGCATGCGTGGCAAGAGCCGCGCGCGCATTCAGCCAGTCTCATAGGAAAGCATTCACAATGCTTTCCTATGGACGCTGGCGTCTTCTCACTGTGAAAATCACAGTGAGAAGCACGCAAGCGCCTCTAGCGGCTGTCAATGAGACAGCCACTAGAGGCTGGTTTAACCCTAATATAAATATAGCAGTTTCTCTGAAACTGCTATGTTTATAGAAAAAAAGGTTAAACCTAGCTGGACCTGGCACCCAGACCACTTCATTAAGCTGAAGTGGTCTGGGTGCCTAGAGTGGTCCTTTAAGTCAAAAACGAATGCTATTGTTTTATTATTGTGTTATTTCAGGCATATTCAGATGGCATTATGTGCATTTATGTTAGTTATAGTGATTTTGGGAGGTTGAAGTACAGATAAGAAAATATGGTGGGACCATTCATCGTAGTGACTTATGACACATTGTTCAGTTCTGGCATTATTTTATTATGTTTTCTTTAGTAGACTCCCTTCATATTATAATTATTTTTAATTTCTAATTTATTTGTCAATGTTACATATTTTCTGGATGTGGGCACTGGCCATGGTCCTTAAACGTTATAAAGACTTTCTTTTCATATTCTCTCTGTACAACAGACATTGTCTGTTTTTACTTTCTCACCAAATTAAAATCCTAAAATTAGAAAAGTACCTTAGGTTTACTAGTTGTAGCTTCCTGACACATGTTCTAGACCAGTGATCGATAACTTTGACACCATAAATTGTTTCTGGACTACATTTCTCATGCTCAGCTAGCTTTTAGAGTCTAAAAGCTAGCTGAGCATCATGGGAGATGTAGTCCAGAAACAATTTATGGCGTCAAGGTTATCCATTACTGTTCTAGACGAATGATTCATTTTATGCTCCAGAAGCCTGACTACACCCATGCTAGCCTATTCCAATGCTTTATATATATGTTGTTATTCACTTAATTAGGAATTGAAAATAATGTTAGCTATTTAGGCTACAATGTTATATATATATATATATATATATATATAAACAATTTGATACAACTGTACAATCTAAAAATAAAGCATTAACAACGAAAAGTGTAAAATTGCCACTACATGGACAAATTACACCTTCATATGTTGCACACACAGAGGTAAAAGTAAAAATGTGCCTTAAAGGTGGGGGGAGGGGAAAGGGGGCGAAGGAGGCTCGAATGACATCCTTTCTTCTCTGTATCACTCCCTCTAGGAACCAAAGAAGTCAGGAATACAGGTAGCAATATAAAGTAAAGTATTAATAAAATACAGAGTAAAAAGTTTAAAATAAAGTAAAAAATACACATAAGTAGAACTTCTTCAGGGACCACAATCATAAAATAATGACATAACAATCAATACTATAATGCAGTTTAAAAAAACAGCCTGTTAAAATTTATAACACCCTCGCCTGTTCTTTAATTTTTTTTAAGGATAGAAAAATACCAGACTCCTGGTATGTGGCACAAGGCGAGTGTATTCACATGCCGAATTACTTTTATTTTCCATAGGAGCATTAAACAAAAGATTAAAAAAACAGAGAAAAACTGAAGTGTTTCTGTGTTGCTTGTGTGTATAAATTATCAGAAGGTTAAATAAATAAAGTGACAGCTTTGTTTAAATCCATTGCTTAACACCCTAAAAACCTCAGCTTCTGTATTGGCTAAGAGTAACACCACTGTAAAATATCAAAAAACTATTTGCCAAAACTTTTAAATCCAACATCAAATTGCGTTGCATTAAATGCTGCGCAAACATAAACAAATCACTCAGCGTCTCAGCCTGGAGAAAGACTTAGCTTCGGGTCTGAAACATCACCTTATTCTTGTATTTACAGAAAATCAATAAAGCATTTGAAATGTTACTCTGGGACCCTGACTAAGCATGATTAACCTCTTCACTTGTGGAGTGGATAAACAAGGCATTGTGTGGCCACCTGCAGTACAGGCGTAAGCTTTGAAAGACGAGACTTTATTAAAACCTGTTCTTACATTTCCATTACTTGCAAAGTATGCTAAATAATGGAACTGATTAAACAGGCCTGTCAGATTGTATAAATACTGAGCAACTCCGAAGCCCTGGAAATCGACAGAAAAAAAGCCAAGACATTATATAGTCTGTCTTTGAACGCGGAAGTCTTGATTACAGAAAATATCAGCTTGCGCATTTTCCACAGCTAAATGAGATATAAATTGTGATTGCTGGTAACCCCCCTGACCCCATTCTCACTGTTATGTTAAATATATCATTTTAAGCAAACCTTTCTACCAAGTCTGTGGCTCACCTATACAGCCTAGTGTGTCAGCGTACTACATATCAGCTATTTAATATTCATTACGCACTGTACGATATACATATTATCTACTCGGTGAGCCCAAGCCTATTGAAAAACGTAACAAAGACCTGACATTTTTTAAATGCCAGATATACCAATTGTGTTTCGATCTAGCTAAAAATTAAAGGGGAAGCTTGACTTAATACTTACGTTGTAGAAATTATTACAGGCTGCACAAGGGAGTTTAAAGTGTACCTGATTCACAAAATATGACATGGCAACACTTTAAAAAAAAATGGTAAAATATGTATTTCTGATTTTTGCATGAATCCATTTGATCCCATAACTCCTAGCATGTAGATTGTCACGATCTACATTTTGTGCTTGCAGGTTAGGAAAGCGCAGGTGAATGCGTTCTATCAATGCTATGGCATGAATATATAACATTTATCTACATTACTACCTAATGTGTTTCAAGAAAAAAATGTTTAGGATTTGTTTGAAGTAGGGGATGCATAGCTGGGACTAGCAGACACATAAATGCTAGGCCAAGAGATATACAAAATGGCATATTTCAATATAAGATTCAGTAACATGATCTGTGGATGTTTGTTACATGGTTTTTACTTTACGTGGACAGACATCATGATTAGAGGTGAACGAACCCGAACCGCAAAGTTTTGGTTCGTACCGAACATTAAGTTTTTTGGACCCCGGACCCGAACACGGACATATCACTGCATGTTCGGGTTGGAGTTCGGTGTTCGGCGATTTAATGACGCGTTTTGAAAGGCTGAAGGGCAGCCAATCAACAAGCGATTGACTTGTGTGCCCTTAGAAGCCGTCACAGCCATGCCTACTAATGGCATGGCTGTGATTGGCCAGTGCAGCATGTGACCCAGCCTCTATATAAGCTGGTTACTTAGTATTATTAAATTATGCCCCTACTCGCTATACCGCGAGTAGGGGCATGTCTATTAAACAGTGAGCAGCCTGTGGCTGCTCACTGTTAAAAAAAACAAAAACAAACCATTCCCCCCTCCTGAGCCCCCACCCACAACGCGCGAGTGGGGCCTTTTAAACTAAAGGGGGGACCTATTGCCCCTCACGTACCCCACCCCTGCGCGGTGGGTGGGAGCCCTAAATAAAAGTCTAACCCCCCCCAGGTGTCTAGCGGTCCCCAAACCCCTAGTCACCCCCCTCTCTCCAAAAAAATAACCCCTACCTACCCCCCTCATCCTATAAAATAATGAGGGGGTCCCTTATCTAAATACCTGTAAAAAAAAAAAATAGACTTACCATTTGATGTCTTCTTTCTTCTAAACTCTTCTTTTTTCAGCCCCAAAAAAGGTCAAATAAAAAGCCATAATAACCTACGCACTTTTTTAAAAAAATCTATTTTTATAAGTAACCAATCAGAGTGTTATGAGTCAAATTACACAGCGTGGGAAAATTCCAAAGAACTTTACCCACGCTGTGTAAAATGACACAGAGCACTCTGATTGGTGGATTTCAAGCCAACCAAACAGAGTGCTGTGACAGGTAAATGTAGAGACTTACCTGTCAGTCTCTTCATTTACCTGCCAGAGCACTTTGATTGGATGGCTTAAACCCACCAATCAGAGTGCTCTGAGACTAATTGGAGGATGGGGGAAGGCTTTATAAGCCTTCCCTGCCCTGCAGAGCTCAGTCTGCGCAGAGCCCTGCATGGGTGAAAATTGATTATTTTTTATTTAGGGCCCCCACCCGCTGCTCAGGGGTGGGGGCCAGGGGGGAGGACAGTAGGTCCATCCCCCTTATTGTTATTTAGGGCCCCCACCCCCGCACAGGGGTGGGGGCCGGGGAGAGGACAGTAGGTCCCCCCCTTATTGTTATTTAGGGCCCTTATTCACCATGCAGGGGTGGGGGCCGGGAGGGAGGACAGTAGGTTCCCCCCACATTCTTATTTATGGCCCCCACCCACCGCTCAGGGGTGGGGGCCAGGGGGAGGGATGCTCCCTCTAGGATGTCTGAAGTGAAGTCCTCTGAGGAGTATGAGGAGATGTCATCGGTAAGCGCCATTTTGGACCATGTGGCCTGCTGCGTGGTCCGGAGCATTTTGCCAATATCTCTCCCGTGAGGGCTTTTTTCAGCTTTTGCTTTTTTGGACTTTCTGCCCATAGTTGTTCCGCGGGTCGGAATTGTTTGTGGGGACTTTTGGGCCCAGATTCCACCATATATCACCGTTTTTTCAAAAGTCAGAGACGGAGCTTCGAGGAGTGCGTCCGCTCTGTTGCTCTGCTAGCTCCGCCCCCTCCAGGACTTTTTTAGAGGCATTTTTGTGCCTAAAAGTTAGGGGTCAAATTCGGGGTCAAGTTCGATCCCGAACCCGGACTTTTTTTCATAGTTCAGCCGAACCCGCGGGATCCGAACATCCAGGTGTCCACTCAACTCTAATCATGATCACAACAAATCGCTGTTTTTTAAAGATCCTGTTTCCAACCCAGAAGCTGTTGCAAAAAGCAGGAAACACCCAATATAGAATGGAAGAGGTCCACGCTGCTTCTCCAGATTTTTTTATTTTTTTATTTGCAATAGAAAACTGATAAACAAAAAGGAATGCCTTTGTGAATATTTCTTCCACTTAAGGTAATTTTACTCAAAAGTAAATGTGAGTCCTTCAATAGGAATTCACAATGAAAAATTTAATTGTGCGTCTTTCTTCAAATGGAGGCCTATCTAGGTTCTCCAAACTGTGAGCTCTCTGAACTACTTTAGGTATCCAGTACCAAGCTCTTGCTTGGCATGAAATACAAAGTAACACGATTAACAGGCATCAAACACCAAACTTGCAAATACAAATCAATAAAAACCCAGTCTCACAATGTTTCTTTTTCTCTTACAACCATTCTATCTCCAGATGCTGGTGTTGTCAGTCAAATGGACCTGTCAAATCCAAGCAATCATATCAACACAAAAATAAGGCACATTAATCGCCTGCAGGATCAAATTCTTTATTGTTCCATCAAACTCAATTCATGAAGTACATGCAAATTGGGAGGTTGTGCATGTGTAATTGCATAACATAATGATGCCTTAACTGAGATCAAAGATTTTAAACCTCTTGGTCATGGTCCAAAGTTGGGTCCCCGTGCTAATTCTGAGGGTCTCCCATAGCTGGATCAGTAAAATTATATTTATTAGGCTCCATAAAATGGCCACAATAAATTATTAGCTGTAACACTGACTTAGATGTACATTTCCGGGGTATCCTTCAAGTTAAGGAGGTACCAAAGATTATTAATTGAGTTTAAAGGGTAATATTTTATCACCTGAAATATGCTGACAGTCACATTATTCTTGTATGGAGGGATCCTTGTTTTTACATAATTCAATAGAAAGAAGCTTAATTTAGTCCTCACTTTTAAATTAATCTAAAACAAAGGTCTCTGACTATAATATCTGTGACTTTCATCCCCCGAGAGATGTGGCCAGATCTGATTGGCTGTGGTGTGCTTATACGACCACTCAGCTTGCAGATATGTATATCTGTACTAAACAATTCAGAACTGTAAAGCAGGAAACTTAAAAATGCCTATACAGGTTTCCTAATTTACACGGGTTGGCATTGTAGCTGATTTGGTAGATTCTCTGTTGGTGATGAAGACTTAGTTACCCCAAGTAAGACCAAATTAGTTTTTTTAATAAAGTAACTAAGGCCAACTAACATGCAGTGTTAAACTCTCTACCTGTGGAAATTGTGGATTAATATTCTATTTTCACATGATGTACTCTATTAGACAATGGTCTTGCATGAAAACTGAAAAAATTACATTTGCCACCAAAATGTCTTAGCGTAAATATGTGACACGAGAGCTTGGGGTTCGCAGTGATTAATAGAAAAATATCCTGTCTTGGGACCTTAATCCCCAGTTGAACTTCCTGTTATTACACACGTCTCTGCCAAAACTTTTACTGAGTGGCCGCAGATCCATCTAAACAAAGCTCTCTCACTAACACTGACAGCAGAGCTTAATTTACTGAGAAAGAAATGGAATGGGAGATCTCAATACACAACTCTGCAGTCTACATTTTAGCATAGCATCTGCAATAGTCTTCCTTAAAATGCAAGTTACAAAAACATTGCTTAATGGTCAATTCTACATATACAAAACAAAATGTAAGTAAATATTCTATGAACTACCCCAGACCCTCTATGCTCTAGAACGTTGCTCCTTTTTAAAAAAAGACATTTTTCACATTCAGGATGCTAAAAATATTATGGTACCAGCATGTTTGGGTTGTTTTGTCTTTTTTTCTAGAATAAATAAGTTAGATATTTAGGTTGATAAAAATTGATTTTCTTCATGAAAAGTCATAGAAACCATAATACCATTTGCTATTTACTAGATGGTGTTAGTGGTGGTCACATTTATACTACACCAACAAAAGTCAGTCTAAGGCTCTTTGAACCATAGGTATTGGGCATGCCTTAAAATGTAGCCTTACGGGTCACACAATTCACATACGGGAGAAAAATAAAACATTGCTCTCTTCTGAAAGGGCAGAATTTAACTTAAACAACAAAATAAAGTTCTTGGAGATCCCCCATGACCACCATTAACCATGTTTGAGTTTGATGGCTCTAGTACCCTTACTTAAGTCAGGAATCCAGTTAGTGGAATCAGAACAAATATCAGAAAAAAGATAAAAGACAATGTGGTCTTAACTTCATGATTACTCCCCTGACTCGCCCCAGTTGGAGTGGCAGGAGAGTAACCATTCTTCAAGTCATCAACACAATGATACACCCGGTGCTCTTTGAGGTTGAGGTTTAGGTATACTTGGTAGACTAAAGGGTTTCCAAACCCACACATTCAACATGACCAGTCCATCCACTCTTAAAACATGCCACTATACCCTCAAATACCATCGTCCAAATGAAGTAGCTCCTCAATGCCCACAGAAAATCAGAACATGCCAAGTAACCTATATCTAAATATAATTGATAACCAACTACTCCCCACCTCTATTTATTATTAAAAAGGCTGAACGTATGTAAACGTCTACATTCCCAACTTAGATAATATGACATTTGTTTTCTAACTTGTCATTTTGTTTTGCAATTCTTAAAGTGGAACTGTTGACTTTTAATATTATATTTACTTATCTGTATATTTAACAAATATGCAATATTAATATATTTGAAGAATTAAATTAAATTAAATGTAGAAATCACACATCTTTATCATGCATCTGGGTGTCTCCATCTTAGCTCCCTTTCAATCGTTGTTAAAAAGCTCTGTCCTCTGCACTTGGCACAGAGAAGGCATACAGAGAAGAGAATAAGTGAAACAATGTTTCTATTTCTTTTCTTCCTCTGCATGGTTTGCCTTGGCTTTGCCTTGTCTGACCCGGATTGCGATGGCATTCGTATATCTTTAATGCACATTTCAAAGAAAGCAGAGAATTTCTTTCTAAAAAAAAATTGTTTACTTAACTTATGATTTTCAAGATTTTATCAAATTATGTAAATTCCAGAGATATGGCCGTTTCTGGAAGTTCTAACTTATAAGTCACTACAAAAATGTTGGAGAATAATTGTATATGACATAAATCTTGGTTGATCTTCTAATCCAAATTAGTAAATACGTATAATGAACCTTTAAATGTTTAAAAATATATATCTTTTTAAATGTTGAACATTTCATTTGTTTACTTAGTAATTTAAAAGAAAGGGTTCCACTGAGATTTAAAAGTCATGCTTAATTCGTTTTAAAAAAATTTTTATTCCCTAAGCATGAGACTAATGATTGAGGGGTAGTGAAAGATATTACAACATAATACCTGACCAATGAATAGTATTTGTGTTGAAAGATTATCCTGAAAACGTTATGACAGCATATATTATTTCCTGTTTCCGTTTTAAGATAGTTTTAAATTGAAAAAAAAAAAAACAAGACTGACGCAAAAATTACTTTTAACCTTGTTGCTGAAAGCATGCTGCACAGATCATTAACAGGACATTTATATGTGTATCATATAATAGATTTCAGTATATAGAGCCATGATAACAAAAGTGCAAAAAAAGATTATGAAAATAATTTTATTTTTTTAAATATATAATTCAGTAATATATTTTGAAAAGTTTATCCTGTTAAAATTGCTGAGTAAATGCATTTTAATCTGGAGTATCTATTATATAGATAATTTTGAGAAAAAAAAAAAAAACCATACACAAAACAATAGATTAAAAATAATAAAAAAAATACTCAAATTTAAAGTTCTACTTTTTGCTATAATATCCAAGCTTTGCATGATCATCAATGTGCTCTGGTCAAACCAGGAAGAGATACACCTAATCACAATGCTCATTAGAAATTAAATTGTAACTTCCTCAATAAATAACTGCTCCTTGTTCACTCACCAATGTGAACTCTATTGCAGCAGAGGTAAGTAAAAAAAAAAGTGTTTGTGTCAGTGTCCTCTGTGTGTAACTGTGTGTGTGTGTGTCTGTCAGTGAATGTGTTTGTGTCTGTAAGTGTGTCTGTCAGTGAGTGTCAAACCAGTTAGAGTGTGTTTATCAGTGAATGTGTGTGCTTTGTGCCTAAGTGTGTGTTTGTTAGTGTCCTATGTGTATACATGTGTGTGTCTCATTGTCGACTGTATGTATGTGTGTCAGTGTCCTCATAGTGTAAATGTGTGTGTGTTAGTGTCCACTGTGTGTCTGTGTGTCAGTGTTCTTTGTGTGTTTCAGTGTCCTCTGTGTGTGTGTCAATATCACCTGTGAGTAACTATTATGTATGTATTATATTTTTATTTTGTGACTTTGATACTTCAGATTAATAGATCATAGACTCCACATACAGACACAACATTCACATGATGTCATATTCAATAAGGGATTAACGTAAATATCATTGTCTACACATTTCATTTGTAATATGAATCAATAGAAATAACTTTCTCGAGACAGGGGTACATAGACATTTTTAGACCTGCAGGGGTACTTCTCAGTAAAATGTTGAGAAACACTGGCCTAACTGACACATTAAACTTAATGTACGTTGGCATCTAGAATCACACTATGAAACTGACTACATTTCCAGTAACTGTGTCTGAGAGGGAATTATTTGAATGGTAGTACAAGGTCTAAATTGGCAGCCCTTGTTTGAATTGTGATAAGAAATCTATAAAGAAGAATACAATGCCAGGAAGAATATTTTTTTTTTATTAGTAGTAGTATTATTTATTTAAATTCATGTTTAATTTATTTGTGCATCTCCAGCCCCCTTGCAGCAGGCTGCTGTGAGATGGGAATTCAGGTATTTCTAATGTGACAGATGCCTTGTGTGGATTCCTTATGCGATTAAAAGAAAAAGCAAAATTCTGGGCAGGTTTCCAGGCAGACATCTGTTATGCAATTTTGGCTGATATTACAGAAATGCCAGCTGAGGTAGGTGTGACTGAAAATTATGATAAAGAAACTGTTGATCCTCTTCTAATAATTTGATGGGACGTTCCTGAAGGCTGATATTGATAACACAGGTTTAAATTCTAAACTTGGAATTCTGGTGAAAGGGAGATATAGAAAAGGCAGATAATTTAAATGTTACTCTTGCTGTACATCTTAGACTATCACAGGCAAAAAAATATATACTATAATTGGGGATTCTTTTTTTTTCATGTAGAAACATTAAATTCTGCACGAATACGGAAGATTCTCAGAAAAAAAATATTAATCGTGTCTCAGAATAACCTTTCCAGTTACTTGGGATATGCTCAGGAGTGGGAGTGCTACTTAGAAAGAGGAATGTACTAAATAATTATTATATTATTATAATTTGGTCAAAGTAAAAAGGTTTTAGGAAAAATGCCATGAAAATTATAAAATTGCAAAACATAAACATCTAGTTTTGTATTTATTTTTATTTGTAAATTTATATATTTTAAATATTCTATTTTTGTTTTTTAAACCAAACAAGAGTATAATACTCAAAATATATATATATTATTTACTGAACAGTTATTTATAGTGAATTGTAATTGTAATAATTGCAATTTGAGTCAAATTAACCTTATAATAATATAAGGTATTTATAGAAGACCATTCCAGACGCTGTCTGTCCACAATTTTGTTATCAGTCTTCTATCAGTCTGTCATTAAGTGTCACACCACTGTGCCTTGCCGTCAGCACTCCATATTTGAACACATGACAAGAATTTACTTGAGAGGTTGAGGGATAGTTTGGACTTTAATTAAAAAAAAAAACAACATTTGTTTTTTACTAATGCTTTCTCAGTAATATAAAATGTAAATTGACATAGTACAAACAGAGATGTGAAACTGACAAGTTTATTTACTAACATGAGCATTTAAAGTGAATTGAAAATTTATTTCAAATTTAAGGCCAGGAGAGCTGAACTGAAAGCAAAGATGACTTAAATAATTTTTTCATTTTGTCTTTTTTGAGCTTAAATTTGAAATTCACTTTGAATTCTCACTTTAGTAAATAACCCTGCATGTCATAATTTTGATTTATCAAGAGCTGCACTGGTAACTTTTTAAGTTAACTCTGTATCATTATCTTGTGCTTCTTGGTTTCATTTAGATGTAGTGACTTGCAGCATCGATTATAATGAGTATGTTTGTTTGTGTGGGTTTTCTGTGTGTTTGCATGTGTGTGTTGGGCTTTGTAATAATTGGTTGTAGTGTATGTAATTACCACTGCTTCTTTAACACCGAGTAAAGATGGTGGGCTAACGGGTGTGTTGACCAATGAGAACACAATACATTAAAAGTGTATCACGCAGGATAGAACCTTACGTGCTCCCACAAAGAGGACTTGGTATTCGTTCTTTGTAATATCCAATAGAAAACTTGGGAGAGTTCTCCATTCTTTTAAGAATTTACATAAACAATAAAACAGGGTGCTATGGTGCTTATGAACTTCTTGTATTTCTCTATGGCATTTGATATGGTTGCTGTGCAAACTGAAAGCAATTGGTTTAGATGAAATGTATTTTTCTTGGAACACTGGCTTAAACATAGAGTGCGAGTAGTAAAATGAACATTTTTCATTCAATAAAAGTTGAAAGTTGTTATATCAACATTTCTTTAATCTGTTCATTATCAATCTTGAAGTGGGCATTGAAAGTCATGTCGGTGTTTGCAGATGACACAAACATGACAAGGTAATAATTTGGATAAATTAGAAGACTGGGCAGGAATATTAAAGATGAGATTCAATATATATAAATATAAAGTCATTCATATCAGGATAAGGAACTCACAAGCAACTTACACCTTACATGAGTTTGAGTAGGATTGCATTAAATGAAAAGGACTTACGAACAATTATAGACATCAGACTTGCCATCAAGGTGCAATGTTAGTCTGGCATTGCAAAGGCTGGCAAAGGATTCTCATTCATAAAAATGACATCAATCCACCTGATTGTCTTTTTAGAAATCAATTTTAAGACCTCACATTGAATATGCTGTGCAATTTTGGTCACCGGTTTAAAAAAAAGAATAATATAGAACTGAAAAAGATTCACAATAATGTCACAAAATTTACAAGTGGAATGGAAGATTTTAGCTTAGAAGAAAAGCTAAAAACTGCATTTGTTTACTTTAGAAAAAAAAAGCATCACAGATGAGATATGATAACACTCTGCAAATATATACAGCACAAAAAGCTGTCCTTAGCATAAATATACAACTAATGAGAGGTCATTCACTGAGACTTAAAGAAAGGCAATTTTGCCTAGAGCAGATGAAAAGCGTCTTATCAGTAAGAATAATAAAGATGTGTTTTTTATTAAATCCTTTAGATATTATTAAAACGAGCCTGCATTTATTTTTTATCTTTTAAAAACAGAATATTCAAGGATATAATAATACACGTGTGAACAGCTTGTTGCTCCGAAAAGAAATATGATTGTAATTATGGAGTCAAGAAGATTTTTTTTTCCCTTTTTTATGTCACAACTGGCAATCATTTCAAATTGGGTTTGTGCCTTCTTTTGGATCAATGGCACAAAAAGATGCTTGAAAGGTTTAATTTGATGGATGAAAGTATTTTTCAACCTAGATTACAGTGTAACCATGTAATTAAGTAACTCCAGCAGGACATTTGTCCAATACACACATATACACCTGTGTTTCACTTTTGTTGCAAAAATAAAAATCTACTTTTCCATTCCTCAAGTAAATTGACTCTGTTGAAAGAAACTGAAGAAGGCCAAATATAGAAAGAGGTCCACTGCCCATTCACCGGTAAGCTGCATGGTCTGACGTTTGGCTTTCAAGGACAGAGCTTAACATATAATGATGCTGCTGACTAAAACCAGACATCTGAATTTCAAAGAATATTGGCTGGCTTCTGTTGTAGCCTTCACATATATTTGAATGTCTAATGTTTTTCCCATCTCTTCCTCACCCTAGTTACTGTTTAGAAGTCTAGCATTCATAACATGTTTTTTGGCTCTTGATGCTAGCAGCCTAATAAACCGTCAAGAGTGATTCATGCAAAGTTAAATTGAGGCAATAGTGTTCCCTCTAAGAATTTTGGTGACTAATCTAACCCTTAAAAAATTTACTACATATTGCGTTTTTATTAAGATTGTTTTCTTAATACCTATCACTCTTACTACAAAAACCATGCTTAGATGGAACAATGTCTATCAGTTATACTAATATAAACAAAAGACATTTTCTACAGTGGATCAGATTTTCTGCAAGGATGGACTCCTAATAGTTATTGGTTTACGGAATCATGCAAAGTTGTGGCTGCCATGACTGAGGACATCATTCCTTTCTCCTAACATATTTTGTGCCGAGAAACATAAAAGCGAAAGAACCAATATTTTCTAGAACCAGGTGGTCACATTGAAATACTTTCAAATGTCTTGTTTCCTTCTTTTCCACTAAAGACACAATTTGCATTGGGGAAGAACCACTTTGCCTGCTACAATACGAAAATAGGTTTGATTCAATTAATGAGCTACAAGGAGAAAGACATTACATAATAAATGAGGTTTACATATGATAATGTTGGATTTGTCATGTAAAAGATTGTTTCCTTTCAAATCCATGAAAGGACAAAATTTCGCTTTTGTAAAGCCCACACAATGCTAATAGAAAAGGAGCACTCTATGGAAAAATGTAACAATAAAGAATTCTATAATTCTAATGAGCTGAAAAGATTACTGTTATTTGAGTATAAAAGCAAATCTCCACTGTATAACAAATAGCTTCAAAGCCAACGGAAAGAGGAGCGTTGAAAAACAATCTGATATGTTTTATTGCCATATGATAATTATATTCACCTTTTTAAGTGAAACGTTGAAAATATGACATGAGAAATTACAAAAACATCATTGTGCATGCCTATTTGGTAAAAACACTCTTAAAATTTTTAAGAGCTCATAAAATCGCACCAAATTTATCAGCTTTGGGTGATCACCGTTCTCTAAATGCATTTGGAAGGAGGTAAGGAGCGAGATAAGGAGACAAAAACAATTTCAACAAGTTCTTATACTTAGGAGAAAAATTCCATTATTTCTAAACACAGGTGAGCAACGTAAGAGAATTTAATTTGATAAAAGCCCACTCCACTAAAAATAAACAAATAAAGACACTTTTGATCAATAAATAAGCTACGTAAGCAATTAAATATATCTCAGAAAACTAGTAGAAGGAAACATTTAAATCTACTCAGTAACTGGAACAAATATTCCGCATTTAAAAGTCTTTAACCCCTTAAGGACGAAGACTATTGTCCAAGCTCTGAACCAAAGCAAAATCTAGGATTTGACTATACAGGTACTGTTCAACTAAAATTTACCTCTTTCATATTAAGTGCACTCACACTTATTGTATATCATTCGGTTCAAGACAAATAGAGCTTACATTTCTCATCAAATATTTATATATAAAATACAATTTAATATGAATAAAACAGAATAAAAAAAGTGTGAGAAATTAAGAAATTGTTATTTTTCAAGTTCTGCATGACAAAACTGTGAATGACTTAATACTGATAGCTTTTACTGCAAAAAAATACACATATTTGTATGTTTGTTGTGATGTTCCATGAGTACAACGATGCCCCCCCATGTACAGGTTTCATGGTGTTTTGGAAAGTTACATGGTCAAATTTGGGGCTTGCCCATTTCAGGTTTTACACATTGAAATTTGCCAGATTGGTTTGCTTGACCTATGTTGCCTTTGAAACTGTATGGCAGTCCAGAACTGAGAATTACCCCTATCATAGCATACCATGTGCAAAAGTAGACAACCTCAGGTATTCAAAATGGGGGTCGTCCAGTCTTTTTTCACACAAATACTTTCACCAATGATATCATTGTCATTATACATTTTACTGTTTTAAAACATTCATATTTGTATTTAAAGATTTTGCATGAGTATCCCCCATGTACATGTTTTATCGTGTTTTGGGAAGTTACAAGGACAAATATAGAGCTTAAATTCTCTGGTATTTCTACCTTGGTTGTCAGATACTTCCTGGTTTTGCACCCCACACTGTCAAAGATTGAATAGGGCCACTCATTCATTCCAGGGTCCTATGTCATCTTGCAATGCAGAGAGTCCCAGGAGGAAGCATTTGCCAAGTAAGTGGATTAATCTCATAAGAGCAGGCATTAGATTGCTAGAGTAGAACCTGCCAAGAATGGGTAGGCTTATGCAATGTATAATTATATACTGTAACTAAACACCCATTTTTTTTGCATAGGTTAGCTGTTGAAAAAACAAAAAACCTTCACTGTGTGGTATATACACCCACCCCAGTGAAACAGTGGAGTGTTAGAAATTTGGTCACTTACACTATGATATAGGTAAGGCATAATGTCCTATAATGACAAAAATGCTAATATAGTGTAGTATATCCAGTACTATACAGAGGATATTACTCAATATTGTTACACTCACATTTAACTGAGCCCCACAGGATAGGCTCAGATCAGTTGAACAGATGTGTACTATGGTGACACTTCCCCTCTTCCTCTGTATCAGGATATGCTTGGAATACAGAAAGTGGGAGAAAACCTAGTGCAATATGCCAATATTCAAAAGTGCACATTTATAGGGTTGCAAAACTGCTCACCTTCTCCAGAGGCTATTATACTTGGCTCTTAGTTTGTAGACTCTTGTAAAGGGCACACATACCTCTTTTGTAGAACAGGATCAAAGGTAGTAGAGTAGAGTCTCCAGGAATGATTACAAAATACTATTTATTACAACTTGTATAAAAACAAAACTAAGTAAAACATAAAATCCTCACAATGGAGCTCCCGAGACGCGTTTCACTGATATAACGGCTTTCTCAATCAGTATTATTACCACCAAGTCCTGTCCTAACTTTAAATGTTCTTCAATCTTCTCATTGGCCAAATCGAGAGATCGTTATCCAATCCTCAGTCTTGTTGATGATGTCATCGTCTTTCAGAAGTGATTGCCAAACGGATTCATCTATCCCGGAAGTGACGCAACGACACTCACGTCACATCACTTCCGACTCCTGGTCCGCCATCTTGGAAAAGGGAAAATGTCTGGAAACTGCAGGAGAATCAGTCAGACGGAGGAGGCGTGCCCCCACCATTTCCAATCTGTCCATATTCACTGTCCATATAAGTCCCGTATAGTCCATAGAAGTTCCATTTTTTTAATAGTTGTTAAAAGTTATGTTATAGTTACATAGTTACATAGTTACATAGTTACATAGCTGAAAAGAGACTTGCGTCCATCAAGTTCAGCCTTCCTCACATTTTTTTTTTGCTGTTGATCCAAAAGAAAAAAAACCCAGTTTGAAGCACAATTTTGCAACAAGCTAGGAAAAAAATTCCTTCTTGACCCCAGAATGGCAGTTAGATTTATCCTTGGATCAAGCAGTTATTATCCTACATTGAAAGATTATATCCTTGAATATTCTGTTTTTGCAAGTATGCATCTAGTAGCTGTTTGAACATGTGTATGGACTCTGATAAAACCACTTCTTCAGGCAGAGAATTCCACATCCTGATTGTTCTTACAGTAAAAAAAAACCTTTCCTTTGCCTTAGACTAAATCTTCTTTCTTCCAGTCTAAACGCATGGCCTCGTGTCCTATGTAAAGTCCGGTTTGTGAATAGATTTCCACACAATGGTTTGTATTGGCCCAGAATATATTTGTATAATGTTATCATATCCCCTCTCAGGCGACATTTTTCTAAACTAAATAGGTTTAAATTTGTTAACCTTTCTTCATAGCTAATATGTTCCATTCCTTTTATTCATTTTGTAGCCCGCCTCTGCACTTTTTCTAGTGCCATAATATCCTTCTTTAGAACAGGTGCCCAAAATTGCACAGCATATTCAATATGGGATCTTACCAGTGATTTATAAAGAGGAAAATTATATTCTTGTCCCGAGAATGAATGCCCTTTTTCATGCATGACAATACCTTACTGGCCTTGGCCACTGCTGATTGACATTGCACATTGTTGCATAGTTTGTTGTCTATAACAATTCCCAAGTCCTTTTCGTGTGTTGTTATCCCTAATTCGCTTCCATTAAGGGTATACGTTGCTTGTGTATTCTTTACGCCGAAGTGCATAACTTTGCATTTTTCAACATTAAATTTCATCTGGCATTTGAGTGCCCAGTCCCCCAGTCTATCTAAATCCCTCTGCAGCAAAGTAATATCTTGCTCACATTGTATTATTTTAAAGAGTTTTGTGTCATCTGCAAACACTGACACATGACTTTCAATGCTGTCTTCAAGTTCATTTATAAACATGTTAAATAGAAGGGGTCCAAGAACAGACCCCTGAGGTACACCACTTGTCACCTCTGTCCAGCTTAAAAATTTGCCGTTAATGACAACTCTTTGTACTCTGTTTTTAAGCCAATGTTCTACCCAAGAACAAGCATTTTCATCTAGACCGATTTCCTTGAGTTTGAACACTAATCTATTGTGTGGAACTGTATCAAATGCCTTGGCAAAATCCAAATAGATCACATCCACGGCAACACCCTGATCTATATTTCTACTTACTTCTTCGTAGAACGCAATCAAGTTAGTTTGACATGACCTGTGCTTCATAAAACCATGCTGATTTTTGCTGATGACCATGTTCTTCTCAAGGAATTCTTGAATATTATCCCTTAATAACCTTTCAAATATTTTACCAGCCACAGAAGTTAAGCTCACAAGTCTATAATTTCCAGGCAAAGATTTTGAACCCTTTTTGAATATAGGAACCACATCTGCCTTCCTCCAATCCTCCGGAACACTTCCTGAAAGAAAAGAATATTGAAAGATTAAAAACAGAGGTTCACTTATTTCTACACTTAGTTCCTTAAGTACACGTGGATGGATAACGTCAGGCCCTGGAGCTTTGTTTATATTAACTTTCTTTAGTTGCTGCAGCACCTTGTCTTGAGTTAACCAATTACAATTATTCTGCAAGTTTTTAGTAGCAATCATTTGCACATCTATTGCCATGGGTTCTTCCTTAATATATACGGAGGAGAAATAGTTATTTAAAATTCCTGCCTTTTCCTGGTCTTCATTAACTAACACCCCCGTTTCAGTTTTTAGTGTACCTACACTTTCATTTTGGGGTTTTTTAGAATTTATGTACTTAAAAAATGCTTTGGGGTTGGTTTTGCTCTCTTTAGCTATCATTTTTTCATTTTGAAGTTTAGCAAGTCTAATTGCCTTTTTGCACGCATTATTTGCTTCCTTATATCTTTTATAAGATGCATCTGATTTGTCCGATTTAAATGCTTTAAATGCCCTTTTCTTATTTTTAATCTCTTGTTTTACTTCTCTACTAAGCCACATTGGTTTTAATTTGTTTCTTTTATATTTATTTCCCAATGGTACATACTGAGAAATGTACCTTTCTAATATTTGTTGGAAGATGATCCATTTATCCTCAGTGTTCTTTTCACTAAAGAGTTTATGCCAGTCAATATATTGTAAAGCTTCCCTTAACTTATTGAAATTGGTCTTTTTAAAATTATATGTTTTAGTATACCCCATGTGCTTTTGTTTTTTTGCGTTTATTTCAAAGGACACTATATTGTGAGCCCTATTTCCCAAGTGCTCACCTACTTGAATGTTGGTCAAAAGATCAACGTTGTTTGTTAAAACCAGGTCCAGACAAGCGTCCATTCTAGTTGGTGCTTGTACAAGTTGTGACATGAAGGTGTCATTTAACAAGTTTAAAAACCTAATTCCCTTTGCTGAGCTACTAGTCCCTCTGTCCCAATTTATATCTGGGTAATTAAAATCTCCAATAATTAAAGTGTTACCCAGATTTGCAGCTTTCTCAATTTGCTCAAACAGCTGTTGTTCCTCGTCAATATTAACATTAGGTGGTTTATAACATATCCCAACCAATAGTTGGTTTCCCTTCTTTTCCCCAAAGCAGATATTTACCCATAAAGCTTCCACATTTTCCTCATCGCATTCCATTTGCTTAAGATTTGGCTTTAAATCATGGTTGACATACAAACATACCCCACCACCCTTCTTGTTTTTCCTATCCTTCCTAAATAACATGTACCCATTTAAGTTAACTGCCCAGTCATGTGTCTCATCCCACCATATTTCAGTTATGCCTATTATATCATATACATATAATTTAATTCTAAATGTATTTTATATTTTATTTTTATATAATTATGATACTTTATTATTTATATATTGGGTAATCTGCCTGACAAGCGTCCTTTGCCTCCCTTTTGGTGTTAAAGCCCTTCTTTTGCAGGACGGCATTCCATGTCCTAACTTCGGGAAGAGGTTAATACTTGAAATTTCTTTTTTTCAAGTCTTACAAGTTAATTACTGTATATTCCCAACAGTTCAATATTTTTTTTTATCTAACTAACCAATAGTAATTTTTCAGTGTGGAGGTGGCCATCTTGGAATCATTTTAATCCATTAGTTCATTAAAAACAAAGCTCCTATTCCATATGATGTTATTAGCCAATCAGAGATCTCCACAACTGTGTTGATCAGCTCACAGGATTCTAAAGAGTAGAAAGAGTAAATATTTTTTTAAGTCTTGATGCAGAATGTCTTCAAAATATACTCAAAGTACCCACGGTTAGTTTGATATTGTATTACCAAATATTTATTTTAAAAAAACAGTTTAACAAACTGGCAAAGTAGTATTCTGCTGCAGACCCATTTTCAAACAGTATCTGCCCTGCAATATGTTTTCATTATAATCTTTAATATTAATATAACGTAGTATTAGTGCTACAAACAAATGAAAGTATATTTCTTATTTCTAATTTAGGGAGATGTTATATATTAAAGTAAATGAATACATACAACAGATGGTAAATCACACTTCTGAATATGTCTGTAAGAGATATATAACACACAAAACAGTGCAATATAGTTTGTATAACTAGGCAGTGTAGAATTTTCAGTGAGGTACTCACAAGCGAAGAGCCAAATATATGTGGCTCTCACTGTTGTCGCCTTGGGACTTTTTTAGAAGGATGTCCCTCTCCTGGCTGGATCACTGGTCCCACTTGGCTTTCGGAGGGTTCCAAGATGAATGGGTATTCCCAGCAGTTCCCAGGAAAATCAATCCTATTTATTGTCCAGTGGATCATCCTCTATATTAACGTAAACCTGTACATAACACACTCACTTTAAATTCTAGGGACAAATGACTTGGCTTGCAATGAGGTTTCAGAGATAAAGGAAGTTTTTTGTGTTTTTGCCAATGATATCCGCAGCTTGCTTCCACACTGTCATTCTCTGAAGTTCTGCCTGTGCATAAGACTCAGAATGACATGCGGATGCATATTAGAGACTTTAACTTGTGGCTTGGTGAATGGTGTCGGGAGCAAAGATGTGGCTTCATTTCTCATAGTAGCTCTGTTTGGAATGGAAATAAACTGTACAAAAAAGATGGTTTGTATCTTTCTCAAAAGGGAATAAACGTTCTCAGTAAACAGTTTAGAGGTTTTGCTAGGATGTATTTAAACTAGGAGGGGGAGAGGGCAAAAGGGTGATAAAACATCAATCCAATTGCCCCCCAAAACAAGGACAGAAGATGCCTGTAGCAAGTGTGTTAAAAAAAATTATAAGCTTAGAGTCATGTGTACAAATGCTTGCAGTTTAGGGAATAAGATCGATGAACTTGTGGCAATAATGGCAACTGATAATGTAGATTTAGTCACTGTTACTGAGACATGGTATAATGAGAAAAATGACTGAGACATAGCAATACCAGGGTACTCTTTATATATAAAAGACAAGGAAGGCAAGAAAGGGGGTGGGGTGGCCCTATGTGTGAAGGATAGCATAAAATCTAGCCTAATAAAAGTTAGTGAGGCGAACATAGAGTCCATTTGGCTTAAGTTAGAATTTCGTAATCACACAGTAACTCGTGTAGGTGCCATTTATAGGCCCCCAGGACAAATAGAAGAGTTAGATAATCTACTAGTTGAGGAAATAGCTAAAATGACAATGAAGGGGGAAGTTATCATCATGGGTGACTTTAATCTTCCTGATGTGAACTGGAAAACAAAAATAGCTGCTTGTGCCAGGAGCACACATATTCTAAACTCCCTACTAGGATTGTCACTAAAACAAGTCATTGAGGAGCCGACTCGTAAAGAGGCCATTTTAGATTTAGTGTTAACAAATGGAGATTTGGTATCATATATTAATGTAGGTGAAAGTTTAGGATCCAGTGATCATCAGTTAATGTGGTTTAATATAAAAACAGTGGCTGAGTCACACCACACAAAAACAAAGGTTTTAGACTTTAGAAAAACAGACTCTTCTAAAATTAGAATATGTGTAAAGGAGTCATTATCAGACTGGAGCAGTTTAAATGGAGTTCAAGAGAAATGGGATTATTTAAAAGTTGCACTGCTGAAGGCAACGGAAAATTGCATTAGGCTTTTCATTAAAAGCAAACAATTTAAGAAACCACTGTGTTACTCTGCAGATGTGGCCAAAATAATAATAAAAAAGGTTAGCATTTAGTAATTATAAAAAATCCCTGAGTGAGGAAGATAAACAGATCTATAAGAATAAGCAGAAAGAGGCTAAACAAGTTATAATAGCTTCCAAATCACACACAGAAGAGAAAATAGCACAGTCAGTAAAAAAGGGAGATAAAACATTTTTTAGATACATAAATGAGAAAAGGAAAGTAAAACAATGATCAGTTAGATTAATAACAAAAGAAGGAAGGTATGTAGAAGAGGATAAAGGTCTAGCTGACTGCCTCAATGAATATTTTTGTTCAGCATTTACAGATGAAAATGAAGGAAAGGGGCCTCAGTTGCGAAAAAGGACAAATTAGTAATTTGTTACATGTGAGTTTACAGAGGAAGAGGTTCTATTTCAACTGTCAAAAGTAAAGACAAATAAGTCAATGGGACTTGATGGAATACACTTAAAGTTATTAAAAGAGCATAGTCGTGTACTAGCAAAACCATTAACAGATTTATTTAACCAATCATTGTTAACAGGAGTAGTCCCAGAAGCTTGGAAATTAGCAAATGTTGTGCACATTCACAAGAAAGGTAGTAGGGAGGAGTCTGGCAACTATAGGCCAGTAAGCCTTACTTCAGTAGTGAGGAAAGTGATGGAAACCATGTTAAAGGATAGGATTGCTGAACATCTAAAACACATGGATTTCAAGATCAGAGACAACATGGGTTTACTTCAGGGAGATCATGCCAATCTAATCTTATTGATTTTTTTGATTGGGTAACTAAAATAATAGATCAGGGTGGTGCAGTAGTCATTTCTTACCTAGATTTCAGTAAGGCTTTTGACACTGTTGCACATAGAAGGCTTATCAATAAACTGCAATCTTTAAGTTTGGATTCCAATATTATTGAATGACAGGCAACAGAGGCTGAGGGGCTGAGTGACAGGCAACAGAGTATATTCGAAGCATGGTCTTGTCACCAGTGGAGTACCTCAGGGATCTATACTTGGACCCATTCTCTTTAATATTTGTATTAGTGATATTGCAGAAGGTCTTGATGGTAAAGTATGTATTTTTGCTGATGATACTAAGAGATGTGACAGGGTTGATTTTCCAGGAGGCATAAGCCAAATGGCAAATGATTTAGGCAAACTAGAAAAATGGTCAGAGTTGTGGCAGCTAATATTTAGTGTGGATAAGTGCAGGATAATGCATCTTGGATGTAAAAACCCAAGGCAGAGGACAGAATATTTGATAGAGTCCTAACCTCAACATATGAGGAAAGGGATTTAGGGGTAATTATTTCAGATGCCTTAAAGGTAGGCAGACAATGTAATAGAGCAGAACAGGGGGTGGAGTCAGCGCTAATCAGGAAGGCAGCAGTCCCAAACAAGGACTCCCTCTAATGTCCCTGGAAATCAAATGGTAAAAACAAGAAAATAGGGGGGATGGGTCTGCTCCAATGTGTACAATAAATAATAGTATTGAATCCAATAGGATCTGTATTGTCGTTTCCAAAGTTCTACTTTTAACGATATCCAGAAGGTGTCGGTGGCGTGAAGAGTAATCCAAATATATGAAAATAGAAGAGATCTTACTTACAATTAGCAGAGCTTAATCCAGCTCTGGTGTGAATGGCTTACAGCGGTATTATCCCCACTTGCAGGACATGCGGCAAGTGTCTTCTTCTTTGTAGTAACGGGTAACCAGGTTGAAAAATAGAAAATGGAGACAGTAATGGTGCAGTATGTTCCACACGTATGGTAAAAATTATAAAATATAATAGATACACTCACATTTGGTAGAGCTTTGACTAGCTCTAGTTGGTTAGGCGTACAGCGGTATCATCCCCGCTTGTAGGATATAGGATGAGTGATCTTGACGAGAATATCAGGAGCTCGGAGAGAAGATAAAACAGCGATAGTGCTCTCAATAAAATTTTTGTAATAAAACAAAATAATAAAATATACTCACAATGTATAGGGCAGGCTAACTGCTCTATGTAACAGCGTAGGTGGTATAATCCCCACCTAGGATTCTTTGGAGTATAGTATGCAGGAGTTAAAAATAATAAAAGAATATAATAGTATAAAATGTATATAAAACGTATATAAAAGGCCAGGTAACAAAAAAAAAAAAAGATGATGGTTTAAACGTAAAAATGACCAAAATCTTTTTATTAACAATATATAAAACAGTAAAAAATATCCATGATACGTTTAAACCATCATCTTTTTGTTTTTTTTGCTACCTGGCCTTTTGAAACGACAATACAGATCCTATTGGACTCAATACTATTATTTATTGTACACATTGGCGCAGACCTATCCCCCCTATTTTCTTAATGTAATAGAGCAGCAGGAAATGCTTGCAGAATGCTTGATTATATAGGGAGAGGTATTAGCAGTAGAAAGAAGGAAGTGCTCATGCCATTGTACACAACATTGGTGAGACCTCACTTGAAGTACTGTACACAGTACTGGAGACCGTATCTTCAGAAGGATATTGATACCTTAGAGAGAGTTCAGAAAAGGGTTCATGGATTGCAGGATAAAACTTTCAAGGAAAGGTTAAAGGATCTGAACATGTATAGCTTGTAGGAAAGACGAGACAGGGGGGATATGATAGAAACATTTAAATACAAAAAGGGAATCAACACAGTAAAGGAGGAGACTATATTTAAAAGAAGAAAAACTACCACAGCAAGAGGACATAGTCTTAAATTAGAGGGGCAAAGGTTTAAAAATAATATCAAGAAGTATTACTTTACTGAGAGGGTAGTGGGTGCATGGAATAGCCTTCCAGCTGAAGTGGTAGAGGTTAACACACTAAAGGAGTTTAAGCATGCGTGGAATAGGCATGAGGCTTTCCTAGAAATAAGATAGGGCCAGTGACTAATGAAGGTATTTAGAAAATTGGGCAGACTAGATGGGCCGAATGATTCTTATCTACCGTCACATTCTATGTTTCTATGTTTCTAAAAATGAATTGAAATTCTAGACATATTGGACATTTTAACAATCAGGACTAAGTAGTGAATCTATTTTAAGTTAGCATTCTTTATTTGCACTTGGTGTGTAGAAATTACTAAATATAAATTTGAGAAAATAAATATTTTTTTTAACTTATTTTCCATTTTTTAATATTTTATTCCTATCTAAAATTAAATTTGCATACATATAATGTATAAAAATAAAGCCATATATCTCCTTTAAAAATTGTAGATAACATTGTAAGGGTACACTTCATCAGAAGGGATGGCATTTTGGTAGCATGAGCCCATGGTAAAAGTGCCAAAAAAGGCCTTTGTCACAAACGAGTTACAGCTCAAAAAAGCCTTGGTCCTTAAGAGGTTAAAGGGAGAATTGGTTGTCATCCTATTTTATATCTGGTGAAAATGAACATGATATAAAATTTCCGATTTGTGCCTTAATGCCAGTAGTTCTGTGGCGGGTAGGTATGTAGGTACGTAGATGGAAAATTCTTATTAAATATTATTAAATATGTCTGAAAAAAATAGATACTATAAATACAGCAATTGCCCTAACTGATTATTCTATAGCTATTTTTTCCTACAAGTCGACCTTAATTATTCAACAGCTTGTCTATCACAAGGTGTAAGTATAACGGAGACTCTAAACCCAGTTGTTTTTTTATGTATTCAGGTCAGTAACATGCATCCTGAATAACCTACTTTCAGATGTAGGTTGTATAAGTGAATCAGCTAATTACTGTTATACAAGGGTGCACCACTAAAAAATACATATGTATTTTATTCCCAGAAGTGAATTTTTACATTCGCTTACTGTTCTCTGTATATAGTCCTGGCTTCACTTTAAATAATGTAATATTTATTGTCATACATTTTTTGTTTTTCATTCTTTGTGGATTTCAAGATTTCATACATATTTATTGGCATCGTTATGGCAAGGAGATATTTGGATTTATTTATCTATTTAGGAATTCGGGGTAATACTGGCATTTGCTTGATTCTGTCATTTTTAAATAATCCAGCCACCTCGTTTCTCTCCATGTCATTTGTGGAAACAAAAACAAATGCAAAATCATTTTTATATTTTATTTTATCTATCAAATAATTAATGACTTGATTAATGAATTAATTAATTCATGTTATTTTAATTTTACTTCTGGCCAAGACATGTAACATTTCCTTGACAAAAATCTAAAATATTTCTCTATTTTCAAGATATATATGCATGTTTGATTTGTTTATTTAATCTGCATCACTATAAAAAATAATAATTCAAAGCCTACAGGATATGTTTGTGTTTTTACCCAAGGACCTGGAGCATTGTAAGAATGTTTGTGATGTCTATGCACTACAAAGGTAAAAAATTTATAAAAATTAAAAAAATGATATTGTGTTTATATTCTGCAGTAAACTGTTTGGCCCATTTTTGCAACCATTTGGTTCATTTGGTTTGTTTCCTGAAACAGTTTTTCATTCCTGAAATTCTGATGAGCTGAATCAACATATGGCACAAATTTGGGCATCCCAAAAATGTCTTATTTATTAAAAACTGGTGTGACTGAAATTCTGCACAAGTCCACTTTACACGGTTATTCAACATTAAGCAGGATACCTCTGGGAATTATACATATTTTGTTATGTTACATTATTAAATGTAGCAATCATAATTAATGACCGCTCCTAGGTCATTACCTAATCATAGTATTGTGGGTGGCCAGAAATTTGGTAAATTGTTGCCATGTTTGTTATTTTCCTTCCTCGATGACCTGTCTTCTTAAAATAATTAAGAGGAAATTTACAATTTAATTGTACTAGAGGATTGCACGGATCCTGAGCTGGTTTACATGAATTGTTCAGTGTAGATTTATTCATCATAATATACACAAAAAATCTTACTTACAAAAAAAAACCACACATAATATGTAACAGCTGCTTTTATGTGACGGATAATAAAAAATAATTTTAGAAGCCACCGTTCTTCTCTAATGGCCTCTACATTATTAATAACACACTCTGGGCAGTAACTTAACATTTATATATGTTTTAACTTTTGGTCTAAATAATTACATATATGGTTTTATTTGCTTGATTTTGTATAAGCATTCAGCATGTTAACCCTGCCTCCATTGTCAGTGATTTTATGATTAGAACCTTCTGTAGATGTCTACTCTTCATGG
Source organism: Pelobates cultripes (assembly GCA_933207985.1). Taxonomy (NCBI): domain Eukaryota; kingdom Metazoa; phylum Chordata; class Amphibia; order Anura; family Pelobatidae; genus Pelobates; species Pelobates cultripes. The sequence goes on along the minus strand of OW240920.1, from coordinate 25,003,418 downwards.
TACTCTTTTGAGCCTACCGTGCCCATACCTTAGAACATTATTCTTCAGAAAACACGTGCAAAATGTCAGTACTACCAAAAACAAATCAATTAGTTTAAATCAAAATCTGTTTGTTCCACATCTGAATGAATCAGTTTCTGTTCACTAGTTATGTGATTATTGCAAGACCGCGGGATCCTCTATAGACAGAGCCAATTCCCTGCAGTCGTCACTGCTAATGGCTGTCGGGATTGACCCTGTAGCTCCGCCCAGAGTCTAGGAAAGTCAGGCGGAGGTAATATATGTATTTTTCTTGACTGGGTTAGAATTTCAGAGAAAACTCCGACAAAATCAAAATGAGTTTCTCTTGACGTGGCAGGTGGCCTTACATCTAATGGCCATTGGAGTTACTAAATAACCTCCATTTATTTAAATATACGTAGGGATTTTGGATAGTATACAGGTTTTTTGGGGGGCTTTGTATGTATTGGGGCTGATGTGTGCTGTGATCGTTGCTGTCGCCAAGGAGCTGTGGGAGTTTTAGTGCAGGACTTATTTTTGCGCATTTGAATTTCTTTTTGTATCACACAGCCATGTTGCAATGCTGCCACGCACCCCATGTGTTCCCTATTAAAGGACCACTATAGTCACCCAGACCACTTCAGCTCAATGAAGTGGTCTGGGTGCAAGGTCCTGCAGGTTTTAACCCTGCAGCTGTAAACATAGCAGTTTCAGAGAAACTGCTATGTTTACATTCCAGGGTTAATCCAGCCTCTAGAGGCTGTCTTCCTGACAGCCGCTAGAGGCGCTTCCCCGATGCTCAATGCAAAAATCGCATCCAGCGTGCAGAACGTCCATAGGAAAGCATAGAGAAATGCTTTCCTATGGGCGTTTTTAATGCATGCGCAGCTTTGGACGCGCATGCGCATTCGGCTCCACTCAGGAACTGACGTCAGAGGGGAAGGAGAGGTCACCAGCACTGAGGGAGCCTGGCGCTGGGTAAAGGTAAGTGGCTGAAGAGGATTTAACCCCTTCAGCCCAGCGGGAGGGGGGCCCTGAGGGTGGGGGGGACCTAAGGATTATATAGTGTCAGGAAAACAAACAAGTTTGGACGCGCATGCGCATTCGGCTCCACTCAGGAGCTGACGTCAGAGGGGAAGGAGAGGTCACCAGCACTGAGGGAGCCTGGCGCTGGGTAAAGGTAAGTGGCTGAAGAGGATTTAACCCCTTCAGCCCAGCGGGAGGGGGGCCCTGAGGGTGGGGGGGACCCAAGGATTATATAGTGTCAGGAAATCGAGTTTGATTTCCTGACACTATAGTACTCCTTTAAGGGTTCTAAGAATGTTGAATACATATAAGGTCTGTTATGGTTCCAACATTTCTAATCATTTCATATTCAGATAATATATTTTATACCAGCAATTTATTTTGTTTAAATAATAAAATATAAAGTTATGTTAATGCATATTGAGTATCTGCAAAACTATTTGTGGAAGAATATATCTCCTTAGCAGATTCATTTCTGATTTTTCTGCTTAATTATTACCTGCCTAAAAGTTACTTTAAAATGGGGAAGGGGGGAGAGAGTTTAACTACAAAACACAATGTGCTCTACCTTCCATGATACGCCAGAGATTGTTTATTCTGAGCCTGGCTTTGTACATGTAAAGAAATAGATAATTATGGTCAATTTGTCAAATTATCTTTAACTAAAAAGTAACGCATGGCATGGTCCTACCAACACTATATGGTTTCAATGAGTTGCATTCAGAACGTAGGCATAATGATGTGGAAATTATCCTAACATATTCTACTTGCTAGATTAAATTTATCATATTTATGAAATGTCCATTTGAAGAGCTTAGACAATTCCCAATAAATTGTCTAGTGCTTATGATGAACATCCTACATTTCTGACAATGAATTATGATACCCCATTAGTTGACAGACATCAAGAGGAATGAAACAATTACAATACATTTAGCAAAACTTCTTCGCAGTACGTTAGATCATGCATCAACGTAGGATATATTTTTTACAAATTGATTTTTGTTTTTTTAAGTATAGATGAAACATTCAGTGTGTCTGCTATACAACACTCTTTTAATATTGATAATACAAGGATGCTATAAGAGATTGTTCCGTATTTCTAAGAGAGATGAAAGCATTATTACATTGGCAAGTAAAAACATTAGATGAAGATGTAGAATTGTTTTTGGAGGTGAAGATGAAAAACTATAAAGAATTGAAGATGGAAAATGTTTACACAAGATAAAGAATAGAATAATTCTTATGTGGTTTATTATATTATGACCGATCGACCGACAGACAGACGAACGGTTGTGTGATGGTCTACCCTTTATGCACATTACATTAAACTTACAGTGACAACTTCAATGAAATTTAAATAATCAAATCATATGGGAAAACATACAGGAACTCATAATAGCAGCATAACATATATAATATCTAACTCAAACTATCTCCCCTACCTGCAGAAATCATAATATGTAAATCTACATGAATATGCAAATTAACATGCCTAGCTGTTTCAAGATCCTTGTAACCAACAGATGGCGCTGTACAGGCTCCATGGCCAAATCCACCTAGTTGGTAGAAAGCATCAGCAGGATAGCTCACAAAACATGTATTAATGAACAATCCATTATACACACCCTGCACCTATAATGGGCACTGGGTGACTAAGACGTACGAATGACCTGGGGATCTAGATAAGGTGTTTGTCTTCAGTCCCAGTGATGGCAACTACCGTCACAGATAGATAGATAGATGATAGATAGATAGATGATAGATAGATAGATAGATAGATGATAGATATATAGATAGATAGATAGATAGATAGATAGATATAAAGATTATTTTTAAAATACGTGGCAGCACAACACATGTATTTCCCATGGAAAATGCAAAGATATTGCATGTGTGAACCTCAGAAGTGAATTCCTAATGCATAGTGAGCTAATCCCACAGGTCTTTTTCACACAACCCAAATACTGCATTTTATCTTTGGTAGCATAGTTTTGCACAATTCCTTTAACCCCTTAAGGATACATGACATGTGTGACATGTCATGATTCCCTTTTATTCCATAAGTTTGGTCCTTAAGGGGTTAAACTGTTTCATAAGGTTGAGTATATATTATTGACAATAATAATGACCTTGTTAGAAAAAAAAGTGTTTTCTGATTGGCATGAAAAGCACCATGCGGTGTAAAGCAAATACGTTTGGCGTGTGCATGGTTGATGAAAGTCTGCTTTATCTATTCTTCGCTGTATCTAATTATGTCTTAGAGTACTGAGTGAAGAACAGGTAAGATCATTATTCAAGTTCCTGAACCACAGACAATATTCCAGTGTTAAATTGTACGTAATACTGCTAAGCACACTCATGTGATTATCTTGTGAGAAGAATAAGAATTCATTTTATTTTAATGTATTATATTTTAATATATTAGACATTAAAGTTGTGAATAATATGTTTTGAATTGATAGTTTTAAGGTGCACAGGAATAGTATTCAAATCAAAACTGCCAATTATCTGAAACTTTTTTTAAGGGGCATTTCCGGCACCCACACTAATCAGATGCAATGTGTGAGTAAGGCTGATGTTGGTTTTACTGCGGGGGTTTTGATTAACCCCTTAAGGACTGAGGAAGTTGTACAAGTTGTGATCAAAACAAAACGTAAACAAAACGTTGAATATATGTCTATTCAGGTGTGATTCACCGCTTTCATATTATGTGCACACTTATCATATATCATTTTTTTCAGGAGAAACAAGGCTTTCATGTCACATCAAATATTTGTATATTAAACATACTTTAATGTGAATCAAATATAAAAAAAGATTAAGAAATTGGGAATTTAAAAAAAAAAAATTTTTTTTTTTAGTTCTGCCTGGCATTTTAACTGTGAATGTTACAATACTGTTTGCTTTTACTGCAATAAAATACACATATTTGTATTCAGCAAAGTCTGACGTGTAAAACAGTGCCCCCTATGTACAGGTTTTATGGTGTTTTGGAAAGTTACAGGGTCAAATATAGCACGTTACATTTTTCAGTTTATACACATTGAAATTTGCCAGATTGGTTATGTTGCCTTTGAGAGTGTATGGTAGCCCAGGAATGAGAATTACCCCCATGATGGCATACCATTTGTAAAAGTAGACAAACCATGTTATTACAAATGGGTTATGTCCAGTCTTTTTTAGTAGCCACTTAGTCACAAACACTGACCAAAGTTAGCATTCATATTTGATGTGTCTGAAAAATACGAAAAACTAAATTTAACGCTAATTTTGGTCAGTGTTCTGGTGCAGACCTCCTCAGAACAAGAAATAGTTTGTCGCTTGAATAGATGAGTTGGTCTATGCATACAGTTGTTTACTCCTGTATGGTGTATGCCATATTTCCTTAATATCATTTTGAGGTGGGCTGCTGTGTGCATGCCATATGCCACCCATTTTAGGAGTGTAATTTTCATTTTTTTAACCTCTTCAATACAGATGATTTAGACTTTCGTGTCATCATTAGCTTTGCCTATACACTCATTCTAAAGGGGGTTAATTTCTAAATAATTTATTTATGCTACCTGTGATCAGATCTAAAAACCAAACACTAGGTTGCAGTAGGCATTGAAACTGTGTAACCTAAATCCTAATCTGAGCTTTTTCAATAGAATCAAATATTCTAATATTCAATATTCTGTTTACATGTCTTTCCTACTGTGTTACTCTGATGCTAAATTATCAATACAAAGTTACGTGAAAACAGAATATTAAAAAAAGCAACTCATGTTGCACAATGTCTTTCTTATTAGTGTTAATAAGCAACATACATTGGCGAGTCAGACAGTAGGTAACGGAATAAAAAAAGTTAAAAAAAAATCTTTGGCAACTCCTTAAAGAAACGTCAGTGTCTCTATACAGTACTTCATCATGTAGCTGAGATAATTACAACAGAATACAAAAACTCCTTAAATTATTAAACTTACAAGAAGAATGTTTAAAATACACAGAGGAGGACGATATGAAGCAAAAGCTATTTTGTTTAGATTCCTTTTTAAGTTAAAAATGATTTACTGCAGTAGATGACATCTCAGATACATCAAGTATGACATGCAGAATAATCCATCAAAGTACTTTCAAAGTTATTCAATGTCTGATAAACAATGACAAAAGGTTAATACATAAAATACGGAAGGAAGAACACATACATTTCCACATGGTTACATTATGGGAAGCTATATCAAAGAGTTTAATAATAAGACAATATTAAAAACAGACATGTAGTAACCAAGTTGGAGTTTGCATGGGGTCTTGTAAAACAAAATGCATCCGGTTAACACATTGTTGGATCTTTGTAATATAATCCTAGCATTATGGTTCTAATATGCAAAATATACATACTTACATAGTAGTAGACATAAATTAACATTGGTTAGTAGTAGTAGCAGTAATATGATATGGAATCCTTTTCTTAATCTAATGACAGCCTCTCAACCTGCAACAAGATCCCAGGAAAACCTGATAGTTTATAGCATTTTTGTTATTCTGAAGTCATATAAGTTCCCATAAAAACTTGCGACTTGCTCTTACCAAGAGGATATTTTTCAGAAAACAAATTTATACTAGACATGGAGATTCATTTCGTTACGATCTGAATTTGGGACAATTGCGTGATTTTGTCGTTTTCAAACTGCCATATAGATTAATGTTGACCTAAACAAAATGTTTAATGGATGAGCATGTTTGTTTTCATTTGTAATTTAGAATTTCACCCACGGCTCCAAAAGAAGAAATGATTGATGGGAAAGAAAGATGACTGATGGCTAGGGGTAAGCCCCTAAATACTGACTTTAATCAAAGATCACGTGAGAAGTGAGATATATAGATATATAAAAGGTGGGAAACCTGGAATTGTGGGAGGGTTTTAGTCCCTATAAAAAAACCCGACCAATCCCTCCCCTTACCTGTAGCATCAGCATGAAGTGGGAGGTGTGTCAGTCTGTTGCTACCTGCTGTGGAATCAACTAGATTAGCTCGTGCCTCAGTTGTTTAGCCCAGCTCTGCAGTGTTCAGACAGCCTGCTCTCGGATGGAGCTTTGAAGTCGGATTCCCTCGCTGCCGCGGCCGGTATACTAAATGGTGTGATAAAATTTATCATGATTCCAAGGGTCAAGCTTATAGGTATCATATTTTGATATCCTATATTAAAATTGGCTAACTTGGACTCAGGAAATGCTTAAAACGACACGTAAGACCATATATGTCTAGTTCCGGGAGCAGATAGCCCCCACCTGAGCTGTCTCTTCTCAAATCATTCTGTTCTTTCTCTTTCTTGGATCTTATCTGTTATATGTACATGACGTTCATCCCAATGTCTTATCTGTACTCCTTTTACCCTTTCACTCCCTTCTTACTACTGTCCAATGAGTATTTGCACGTAAGCACTTACTTTTTAATGTATAAAAACCGAACTGAAGTATAAACAACAGAGGCTTATTTTGATTACCAACAAGTGTCTGGTGTCTAATTTGCGCCGGCTTCATGGCTGAAAGACCACCCGGAATGCAGCGTTTAGCACCGGAACACATGGGTAACTGGGTTGAAGTTCCGCTCGGCGAGGCTACACTGCCTTTGGAGATTACCTCCCTTCACAGCTGGGGGAACTAGCACACACTTTAACTCCACAGTGCTTGAATTCTCCCACAGTTTTGGAGAAACAGCGTTCAGAAGATCGTGAGTACAATAAGCTCGGTTAGACTAAATATCCATTTTTGTGTTTCAGAATAATTTCGTTTCACAAGAATTTGGGCAGCTACTCTAGAGAGGCTCGATCTCAACTTTACATCACGTTACTAAGTTGCTGGTACTAGCGAATTACTAAATGTATCAGTCTCACAATACATCGTTGCATAAAACTGTGCAAGTTGCTTCCTTAAAAAAAAAAATAAGTTAAAGTTAAATCTTCGAGTCCAGGGCTCTGTGTTGGTATTACGGCTAATTGGCTACTACGGTCAAAAAATGTCCAGTGTTGTTTGCTTTATTCTACCTCTCAGACTCGATGTTGCACAGTCAAACGTTTTCTATACTTGCAGCTCAGATCTCGTGCTCTATTTTTTGACATGCGTTTTTCTGGATTTTTTTGTTCTTGTTATTCTGTCTCTCACTGTTAAAATACACCTACCATTAAAATTATAGACTGATCATATCTTTGTCAGTGGGGAAACGTGTAAAATCAGAAGGGGATTAAATACTTTTTTCCCCTCACTGTATATAGATATATACACTGAACAAAATTCTAAACGCAACACTTTTGTTTTTGCCCCCATTTTTCATGAGCTGAACTCAAAGATCTTAGACTTTTTCTATGTACACAAAAGGCCTATTTCTCTCAAATATTGTTCACAAATCTGTCTAAATCTTTGTTAGTGAGCACTTCTCCTTTGCCGAGATAATCCATCCACCTCACAGGTGTGACATATCAAGATGCCGATAAGACAGCATGATTATTGCAAAGGTGTGCCTTAGGCTGGCCACAATAAAAGGCCACTGTAAAATGTGCAGTTTTATCACACAGCACAATGCCACATTTAGAAGTTTTGAGGGAGTGTGCAATTGGCATGCTGACTGCAGGAATGTCCACCAGAGCTGTTGCCCGTGAATTGAATGTTTAATTTCTCTACCATAAGCCGTCTCTAAAGGCGTTTCAGAGAATTTGGCAGTACATCCAACCGGCTTCACAACCGCATAGAAACATAGAAACATAGAAACATAGAATGTGACGGCAGATAAGAACCATTCGGCCCATCTAGTCTGCCCAATTTTCTAAATACTTTCATTAGTCCCTAGCCTTATCTTATAGTTAGGATAGCCTTATGCCTTTCCCACACATGCTTAAACTCCTTTACTGTGTTAACCTCTACCACTTCAGCTGGAGGCTATTCCATGCATCCACTACCCTCTCAGTAAAGTAATACTTCCTGATATTATTTTTAAACCTTTGCTCCCTCTAATTTAAGACTATGTCCTCTTGTTGTGGTAGTTTTTCTTCTTTTAAATATAGTCTCCTCCTTTACTGTGTTGATTCCCTTTATGTATTTAAATGTTTCTATCATATCCCCCCTGTCTCGTCTTTCCTCCAAGCTATACATGTTAAGATCCTTTAACCTTTCCTGGTAAGTTTTATCCCGCAATCCATGAACCAGTTTAGCAGCCCTTCTCTGAACCCTCTCTAAGGTATCAATATCCTTCTGAAGATACAGTCTCCAGTACTGTGTACAATACTCCAAGTGAGGTCTCACCAGTGTTCTGTACAATGGCATGAGCACTTCCCTCTTTCTACTGCTAATACCTCTCCCTATACAACCAAGCATTCTGCTAGCATTTCCTGCTGCTCTATTACATTGTCCGCCTACCTTTAAGTCATCAGAAATAATCACCCCTAAATCCCTTTCCTCATATGTTGAGGTTAGGACTCTATCAAATATTCTGTACTCTGCCCTTGGGTTTTTACGTCCAAGATGCATTATCTTGCACTTATCCACATTAAATGTCAGTTGCCACAATTCTGACCATTTTTCTAGTTTACCTAAATCATTTGTCATTTGGCTTATCCCTCCTGGAACATCAACCCTGTTACATATCTTAGTATCATCAGCAATAAGACATACCTTACCATCAAGACCTTCTGCAATATCACTAATAAAAATATTAAAGAGAATGGGTCCAAGTACAGATCCCTGAGGTACCCCACTGGTGACAAGTCCAAGCTTCGAATATATTCTATTGACTACAACCCTCTGTTGCCTGTCACTCAGCCACTGCCTTACCCATTCAACAATATTGGAATCCAAACTTAAAGATTGCAGTTTATTGATAAGCCTTCTATGTGCAACAGTGTCAAAAGCCTTACTGAAATCTAGGTAAGCAATGTCTACTGCACCACCCTGATCTATAATTTTAGTTACCCAATCAAAAAAATCAATAAGATTAGTTTGGCATGATCTCCCTGAAGTAAACCCATGTTGTCTCTGATCTTGAAATCCATGTGTTTTAGATGTTCATCAATCCTATCCTTTAACATGGTTTCCATCACTTTCCCGACTACTGAAGTAAGGCTTACTGGCCTATAGTTGCCCGACTCCTCCCTATTAACTTTCTTGTAAATGGGCACAACATTCGCTAACTTCCAATCTTCTTGGACTACTCCTGTTAACAATGATTGATTAAATAAATCTGTTAATGGTTTTGCTAGTACAACCGCAGACCACATGTAACCACACCAGCCCAGGACCTCCACATCCAGCATCTTCACCTCCAAGATCGTCTGAGACCAGCCACCCAGAGAGCTGCTGCAACAATCGGTTTGCCTAACCAAAGAATTTCTGCACAAACTGTCAGAAACCGTCTCAGGAAAGCTCATCTGCATGCTCGTCGTCTTCATTGGGGTCTCGGCCTGACTGCAGTTCATTGTCGTAACCGGACTTGCACTTTGGAGAGGTGTTCTCTTCATGGATGAATCCCGGTTTTCACTGTACAGGGCAGATGGCAGACAGCGTGTATGGTGTCGTGTGGGTGAGCGGTTTGCTGATGTCAACGTTGTGGATTGACTGGCCCATGGTGGCGGTGGGGTTATGGTATGGGCAGGCATATGTTATGGACAACGAACACAGGTGCATTTTATTGATTATATATTGAATGCACAGAGATGCTGTGATGAGATCCTGAGGCCCATTGTTGTGCCATTCATCCACGACCATCCCCTCATGTTGCAGCATGATAATGCACAGCCCCATGTTGCAAGGATCTGTACACAATTCCTGGAAGCTGAAAACATCCCAGTCATGTCACCCATTGAGCATGTTTGGGATGCTCTGGATCGGCGTATACAACAGCGTGTTCGAGGTCCTGCCAATATCCATCAACTTCACACATCCATTGAAGAGGAGTGGACCAACATTTCACAGGCCACAATCAAAAACCTGATCAACCTGATCTGCCATTTTGGTTCATCTGATATGTTGTTTGAATTGTTTTTTTTGTCAGTAACAAAATTCTGGCAAGTCGAACTACCATATGGCCAAAAAATTTTTTTTTCCTTTTTAAAAAAAATAATTTGGCTGTGTGATTTGTTCATGCAATCCATTAAAATCTTAGACTTGAATGAAAATGTCGACATAGACACATGTGATTAGGTGTGATCATGCACACAAAACATGTTTACAGTGTGTTTTTTTTATTATTATTATATTTATTGTGATCCTTGTCTGCAGTTAGCATGGTCCTTTTGGGTACAAACATGCACAGTCTTTAAAAGTAACATAATTCCAGGCACTTAATTGTTGAGCTTCACCACGGAGACAGCAGCAAAATGAAAAAAACATAAATATAACACAAATCCCTATAAACAAAAACTTAGCTTGTCTGAGCACTAACATCAGATTCCCTATCTCTCAGGGATTAAACTATAACAAAATAATATTGGTTTCACCAACCTAGTGTCTTTGTTAGCTCTCAGCACTCCAGTGTTTAGTCAGCCTGCTGCTTCCAGCCCTTCAAGAGAGAAACAAACATTCTCCCCTTACCTGCCTAGCAGGGAGGGATTTATTCCCACGGCTGCAGCTGATTACCTGCAGCTGAGCAGTGGGTTGGAGACAGTCCGAACCCTGGTCTGGACCTGGTCTCCCAAAAAAATAAAAAATAAACAGCGGAGTGGAGCACTGCCCCCCCCTTCTCTCCAAATGCTCCACCCCAAGGGCCCATAACTAAATATTCATTTAAGTTATATACACACACACACATACACACACTCCCCCTGGGGTTAAATATCATATGCCTCTCTGAACAATGCAGTTGAAATATAAACTCCCTCACAGACCACCCCATTCACCTTATCACACTATGCTTTATGGGGTTTTTTTGCCCTTAAATTGACTTTGAATTCCCCTTGCATTCTAACTTTCATGAATAACCCTGTATACATTTTAAGAATTTCTAATAATTATTAAGTTTTACCTGACCTGGATAAGTGCTATGTGTATGCACTTTATTTTTGATGTAGTGTCCTTGAGTCAATGTCTCTATCTGCACCGGTGTTTATACCTCATATACTCATGCATAATTTTTTTTAATCTTTTTATGATGGTAACAGTCACTGATTACCTTTTAAGGTTCACCACAGTTCAAAACTGAAGAAGCCCTAGTGATCAAGGCTGTTTGCACATTTTGGAAACACATTTCATGTCAGCTGGTCCTAATTATAATTTCATACTCTGTTGTCTTATCATTCAATGACATTAAGCAAACAGTGGATGTTTCTTAAGAAATCTAGTTAAAGAGGTCAAATATTCAGTCTTCTTTACCACTATCCCAAAAATGTGTTTGCCGTATACTAAATATGTTAGCAGTTGCGCAACTGAGACATCAAACATTTGAAAAAAAGTAAGTTTAAAGAATAGAAAAAAAGAAGAAAAAAGTAAGAAATTAGAGACAAGATGGCAGGACCATGACTGACAGAACCATGAATATTCAGGTGTAACAAAGAAACAAGAACACATTTTAGTAACAGTCCACAGATAAAAAAGTTAAACTCAACCCAATAGCTAATTAATTCAATGTAAATTCAAAGTGAACTTCAAATTTATGGCCTGAATTACTGAACTGAAAGCATACTTGACTTAGAGAATAACCCTGACTGATTTTCTTAGCTGGAGTTTTCTGGGCTCTGCTCCCCACCTCCACTACTTCCGACAGTGAAGCTTCCATTAGCTTGTCTGAGCTAAGCCCTGCAGCTCAGGTCTAGTTCATTGGCAGAGAGTGCCAGCTGATCACTCTCAGCCAATGAGCTTAGCCTAGTACTGCTTGTGGCTCTTTGTCAAATGTAGTGGAGGCAGGGAGTGGAGCCCTAAGGACCCCAGGTAACAATTATAACCATTCTAAAATGGTTTGACTACTTACAATGGATTGGGTGGCTTGGCAGTCCTGACACCATAACCAGTATGCTGAGCTGCAGTGGTTATGGTGCTTGGACTGTGCATAATACTAACAAGGCGCACAGCCCATGCATAGTGTGCTTACAGTTTGTTTTGTATATTAAAGCATAATTGCATATGACCTCAACTTCTTTGTATCTTATATGCCCATGATATTTTTAAAAATAGGTGAAAATGACAGCCCTATTAAATATTGCTGCCGAGGAATATTCCGTATTTCACACTAAAGACTAGTTTGTGTGGCAATGTTTGAAATCTCAATAGAGATTATTTTTGTCTGAGATCATTGCAGCCATTTATGGAATAAGAGCTCAATTACCAGAGACTTAATGTCAGGGCAACCAATGTTGAAAAGAGAAGGTGAAACGCTTTGTAATTGCGAATATTTGTGTGTGTTTCCAAAGTGCTTTACAAAGTCTGGTATTCAATTTGACCTTAATCGTTCCAGGTCTCACAGAATTGTCTGTTGTAATATTTGAGCTGCCTTTTTTTTTTTTTTTAAATACCCTTTATGAATTATTTTACTAGCTTACAAAATGTTGGCATTTTTCAATTACAATAAATGCACAAAGATACTTCAATTTTATGGATAATTTTTCATTAAACATAGCTGTTATGTGTCATTTCATTTTGTATTTATTTTAATTTCAATAACATTTATTGAGGATTTTTAAAGGTTATGTATTTAAGGTCAGAGGATAAACCGTAAATTAACCACTGAAAAATGTTAAAAAGGAGTTATTTACACAAAATTAAAAAGTTGTGAACTTGTATGTGTATGCTCTGAACCCCGATTGTGTATTTTGTATAAACTGAGGTCATCGTTAAAAACCACTTCTTCATAAAAGCGTATCAATTAAACTGTTAATAGCTCCTGACTGATTCCTCTCTTGCAACTGTCATTAGTCTAATACTATCCCTACCTTTTGTGTCATTTTACCCCACTCCCTCTAGCATGTAAGCTCATTGAGCAGGGCCCTCAACCCCTCTGTTCTTGTGTGTCCAACTTGTCTGGTTACAACTACATGTCTGTTCGTCCACCCATTGTAAAGCGCTGCGGAATTTGATGGCGCTTTATAAATAACATAATAATAATAATAATAATAATCTCAACAAGACTACTATTAAATAAATGTTGGATACAAAAATAGGGTTTTGCATCCAACATTTACATATAGGTATCCAATTGGAATGGCCAATTATCATATTCCTTGGAGCAGTTTAAGCAGTAAGTAATGCAGTATGTAAATGCCCCATGTTAAAATTATATCAAATGCAACAACATTCAATTTGACAATTATTATTTTACAAAATGTATATTAACTATTTAAAAGAAAACACTGCATCAAGTGAAAAAGGCTGACACAAATTATATATGTGTTTTAATGTTTTATTTGGTGGTGTAATTTCTAGAGAAGTGGTCATTCCCCTTTGAGATCACCATCAGTCTTTGCACATTATGATAAAATAAAAACTGATTCTGCATACTACATCCTTACTCTCTGTAATAATCTGACCCTTCTCCTGTGAAATCTAGAGTCTATAGTAAGCCACACAGGTACTACACTACACCCTTAATTAATACAATAATAGCTTATACCCAATAAAATACATACTGCAATTTACATTTAAGTAAAAACAAAGACCACAACTCAAGATCTTCCTTAAAAAAGCCCCAGTGATCTGTGCCCTGTAAGTATTATGGAAACTGCAATGGAACAGCACCTGATAGGACAAAGCTATGGTTTGATGTGATGAGGTGAACACAGGTTTATACAATACCCAGGAAGTCTACAGTTCTTTTCCAAGAATCTTGACTCTACATGTTGTTTGTATCATATATTACCAAGCGTTGTCTGCCAACAGATATGCCTACCATAATATCAGTCATTTATGATCATTCTCACTACTTACAGTCCTGAACGTAGCTTAATAATACTGTTCAATGTCATAGATTGTTACCTTTTTCGACCTGATGAGAAGTACTAACACATATCTGCAAAGTTCTACTTAGAAACATGTGTCGGTTTTTCATGTAGATATCTTTAAAGATTCAAGTCAGGCTCTCGCTTCCTTACATATTTTTTTGGTTATTCCTCTGGGTTTTCTTGTACTGCAAAACAAAACTAGTTTATTTAAAAGAATGGGATGTTTGAACCGACTATTCTACCCATAATCCTCCAATCAGTATTATAGACGTCAAGGCAACAACAGACTCCCAGAATTACACCAAATACAAGAATGTTGTCACCTAAAAAGTGCTGTGATTTGGAAAATATTCTAAACCTGTTTTTCAAAAACTGGTTTGTAAACTTTTGATTAGCTCAATGTATACATAAAATCATTATGGAATACCAAACAGACTGTTACGTTCTTCTAAATTTAAATTCAAGTCCCTGGATAAAAATATACTCTAGTATAAGCAGCATCACAATATTAAAAACGTAAAATGCACTGGTAACTCCTTAGTGGGACTTCACCCAGGGGGAAATATATATTGACAGAAGTTGGTTAAGTTCCAAAACTGTCTCTGTTAATCCGGTGTAGCTCATAGCACAATATACAAAGCAGAACTTGTATACAAAGCAGAAAAAAGTAGTGATACTATATTCCTCCCATTTTACAATATACAACTAATATAATCAATACAGTGAGGGAAAAAGTATTTGATCCCCTGCTGATTTTGAACGTTTGTCCACTGACAAAGAAATAATCAGTCTATAATTTTAATGGTAGATGTATTTTAACAGTGAGAGACAGAATAACAACAACAAAAATCCAGAAAAACGCATGTCAAAAAAGTTATAAATTGATTTGCATATCAATGAGTGAACTAAGTATTTGATCCCCTATGAATCAGCAAGATTTCTAGCTCCCAGGTGTCTTTTACACAGGTAACAAGCTGGCATCAACTCAACTCACCGTGTTTGGAGGAGGAGGAATGCTGCCTATGACCCCAAGAACACCAACCCCACTGTCAAACATAGAGGTGGAAACATTATGCTTTGGGGGTGTTTTTCTGCTAAGGGGACAGGATAGCTACACCACATCAAAGGGATGATGGACAGGGCCATGTACTGTCAAATCTTGGGTGAGAACCTTCTTCCCTCAACCAGCACATAGAAAATGGTTCGTGGGTGGGTATTCCAGCAGGAATTGACAATGACCCAAAACACACAGCCAAGGCAACAGAGTGGCTCAAGAAGAAGCACATTAAGGTCTTGGAGTGGCCTAGCCAGTCTCCAGACCTTAATCTCATAGAAAATTTGTGGAGGGAGCTGAAGGTTTGAGTTGCCAAACGTCAGCCTCAAATCCTTAATGACTTGGGGGGGATCTGCAAAGAGGAGTGGGACAAAATCCCTTCTGAGATGTGTGCAAACCTGATCGCCAACTACAAGAAACGTCTGACCTCTGTAATTGCCAACAAGGGTTTTGCCAACAAGTACTAAGTCAAAGGGGTCAAATACTTATTTCACTCGTTGACATGCAAAACAATTTATAACTTTTTTGACATTTTTTGGGGGGGGGTTATTCTGTCTCTCACTGTTAAAATACACCTACCATTAAAATTATAGACTGATCATTTCTTTGTCAGTGGGCAAACATTCAAAATCAGCAGGTAATCAAATACTTTTTCCCCTCACTGTAAGTTTATAAAGGATAACATTTGAACAATTCTATACTTTACATTTTGTCTTTGAAGTATACACATTGGCGGTCCACCTTGTCACATTATTTGCACAGGAGATTGCATATATACTCTCATGTACCAAATATTGGAATGGACTCATTGTATAACAAAATTTTATAAATATATTACAAATTAAATTATAACTTACTGGCAGATGACTAGATTTTAGCTTGCCCACATTTTTTTTAAAGTGAGCTACATCTTTTGGTGACACTGGCTATTTGTCGTTATATTGAGCACAGATTGCTTATTGCTCGTGTTACTGCAGAAATATATGTTATAGTTATAGAAATACTGCTTTGTCAGACTGTGTGACATGTAAATATTGTATTACGACCACTATTATACTATTATGTTCGTACTACATATTTTTATCATTTTCATTTATTTCATTATTTATTGTATGTTTTGTGACCATTGTACTATGTACTATTTTTTTTTTTATTTGAAAAATTCAGTTGAAATGTATAGAAGTAGTGATACTAAAGTTGTTTGGCCGGATAAACAAATAGAATTTATAGTACTAATTACAGTAAGGGTAGGCAGCTGGAACTACACAAGCCAGGGTCTTTTCTCTTTGGTGGTTGGAACGATGTAGGATAGTGGTATGGTAGCAGCGCTTTTTGCTTGTTAACAAGTCCAGGTTACAGTCAGAGAATATACAAAATAAGAAAACAGAGGAATACCATATAGTGTAGTATTTTCTCGTGATTAGTGAAAGGATTAGTGTACTGCCTCTAATCTCGCCAATATTCCTTTTCCTCTATCTAACCACCATCTGCTGACTTTTGACATTGATATACCTAAGACCCAATTGACACCACCGTCGGAACATCACTCTCACAGAAACCTCCAATGTCTTGACCTAGAGCATTTCTCCACTAATCTCCAAACTCTCCTTTTACCTATCTCAAACCTCACCTGTCCTAGTTCTGCAACCTCCTTCTACAATTCCACCCTCTCCTCTCAATTAGACATCATGGCACCTTGTACTTTTAAACGCCGCAGACCGCCCCAACAACAACCCTGGCACACCAAGCTCACTCAATACCTCCAAAAATGCTCCAGAACTGCCGAATGCTGTTGGAGAAAGTCTCACTGTGCATCTGACTTTCTCCACAATAAATTTATGCTGAGCTCATACAGCTTGGCTCTTTCCTCTGCAAAAGTTAATTACTTCAATACCCTCATAACCACACTCTCCCACGAACCCAAACGACTATTTCACACATTTAACTCACTTCTTCGCCCTGCTGTTCCTCCTCCACCTACTAACTTGACCGCCTCAGACTTTGCAACTCACTTCACTGACAAGATCTCTACAATCAGAGAAGAGATCTCTCATCTTTCTTCTTCCCCTTACAATACTTCCCCTAACTTCACTCCCTCTGCTGTTCTATGTTCATTCGCACCCGCTACATTGGAAGAGGTTTCTGCTCTGCTCCAGTCCTCCCACCCCACCACCTGCTCCCTAGATCCAATTCCCTCGCATCTCATCCGTACTCTGTCTTCTTCTCTTTCTCCACCTCTCAGTAAAATTCTCAATCTCTCTCTCTCCTCTGGTATATTTCCATTGCCCTTCAAACATGCAACTGTAACCACAATTCTAAAGAGGCCCAATCTTGACCCTAACTCCCCATCCAATTATCATTCTATCTCGCTACTGCCTTTTGCATCCAAGATCCTTGAAAAAATTGTGTATGTGAGATTGACAGACTTCCTCGAGTCCAACTCTCTGCTGGGCCCACTTCAGTCTGGTTTCCGCGTTAAGCACTCTGTGGAAACGGCACTGACCAAAGTATCCAATGATCTACTCGCTGCAAAATCGCTTGGTCACTACTCTATCCTAATTCTCCTTGACCTGTCTGCGGCTTTTGACACTGTTGATCATCAACAGCTTCTTCTCATCCTCCGCAATATCGGTCTACAAGATATTACTCTCTTCTGGTGCTTCTCCTACCTCTCCCAGCGCTCTTTCAGTGTTTCTTTCTCTGGCTCTGCTTCTTCTCCCCAACTCCTCTCTGTTGGTGTCCCCCAAGGTTCAGTCCTTGGTCCCCTACTGTTCTCCATCTATACTGCCTCCCTTGGTAAACTCATTAGCTCCAATATAATTTCTATGCAGATGACACGCAAATCTACCTGTCCTCTCCTGATCTCTCCCCGTCCCTCTTGACTAGTGTCTCTGACTGCCTCTCTGCTGTTTCTAACTGGATAGCTGCCCACTTCCTTAAACTAATCTTGACCAAAACTGAAATTCTGGTCTTTCCTCCCTCAAGTGTTGTTACTTCTGTGTCTGTCTCCCTCCAAGTCAACGGTGCTACCATCAGCTCCACCATGCAGGCTCGCTGCCTAGGTGTTCTCTTTGACTCCGACCTCTCCTTCAAGCCTCATGTTCAATCTATTTCCAAATCCTGTCATTTCCATCTCAAAAACATTGCGCGCATCCGCCCCTACTTAACGCCAGATGCGACTAAGATGTTGGTCCATTCCACTGTCCTTTCTCGCCTTGACTACTGTAATCCGCTTCTCAGTTGTCTTACGTGCTCCCAGCTTGCGCCGTTACAGTCCATAATGAATGCGGCGGCTAGGCTCATCTTCCTGTCCGCCCGCACCTCCCATGCCTCACCCTTCTGTCAGTCCCTACATAGGCTTCCTATAAAATATAGAGCTCAATTTAAAATTCTGGTTCTTGCTTTCAAATCACTACATAATGCTGCTCCCACCTATCTATCCTCCCTTATACACAAGTATGTCCCGTCTAGGCCCTTACGATCTGCTGAAGACTTACGTCTATCTTCTGTCCTTACTCCCACCTCTGACGCTCGCCTTCAAGATTTCTTGAGGGCTGCACCGTTCCTGTGGAACTCGCTTCCCTCCTCCGTTAGATGCTCACCCAGTCTCCGCTCCTTCAAAAAATCGTTAAAAAAACACTTCTTCATAAAAGCGTATCAATTAAACTGTTAATAGCTCCTGACTGATTCCTCTTTTGCAACTGTCACTAGTCTAACACTATCCTAACCTTTTTGTGTCATTTTACCCCACTCCCTCTATCATGTAAGCTCATTGAGCAGGGCCCTCAACCCCTCTGTTCCTGTGTGTCCAACTTGTCTGGTTACACTACATGTCTGTTCGTCCACCCATTGTAAAGCGCTGTGGAATTTGACGGCGCTCTATAAATATCATAATAATAATAAATATCATAATAATAATAAAGGAATATAGAAAAACACTTCCAACTAGCTCCAAATGTTTGCACTTGTGCGGTATAATCCCCACATGTGATATACTGTACCATTGAAGTCTTTTGAAGATGGTATGTTCAGATCTGATCGCCAGGAGGGATGTGCAGAATCCAGAACTTGGTAGTGGCAGGTCACAGATTATGCGGAGAGAATAAAACAGCCAATAGTGCTCACTCATAAAACGTGGTAATATAAAATAAATAAAAGGAGAGATGCTTACAACGGGAGAGCAAAGTGTAGGTTTTGCTCACTCCTAAAGGTATAAGTGGTATAATCCCCACCAAGGATGTAATAGGGGAGTCCTCTTTAATAAAGTCCTTCTTTAAAAATAACCAGGAGGGTCCAAAGAAGATAAAAAGTATACACTTATTTGTTAGAAAATAAAAACATAAAAATATAGGTAAAATACACTTAACATGTTTCGCCAACACAACACAGCAGGTTATTTCAAAAGTGTATTGTTAAGTTGCTTCTGGCCTACAACTTTATTTATATACTTTTCAGAACTCAGCCTCCTTCCATTTGTTTAGTTGACTTTCTGAAGCACCTTTTCAGGGGTAACTGTCTGGAATAAAATCGTTCATGTTACTGGGCTACAAGCACTTCCTCCCCCGCAGCACCGATTACTGGTTTCATTATGGTAAAATCTGTTAGATTATTATCTTTCTAATCACCTCTGTACTTGACCATAATATGTTTTGTTAATTTATTTATTATTATTTCAACGTAGGAGAGTATTCCTGGCTTAAAATATTTTTTTTTTTATTGCCTGGATTCTGAGAAAAAACTGATGCTTGTAAGAGTTGCAGGAAAATCCTCTTCAACATGGTCTGTGAAGAAGATATATCGGGTCACATTAGCAGAATCCCTAGGAGAGCTCACATTGATTTCATTGGGGTTCATATGGCTATACTGTATGCCTGAGCCAACTGCAAAAGTTCTAATTTAGTGATTATCCATGGTGCAAATTCACGTACCTGTGATGTGACACTAAATATGTGGATGTTCCAAATCCCCGGTTAAGACTGCAATACAAGTTGGATTTGCAATTCATTTTTATGATTTTGTTTTTTAATATTTTAACTTTATATTGCCTTTCAAACAGTGGGGGTTGTGTGAGACAGGACATGAGTGATACAGTATTAATAAAGAGCAATATCTTTTTTCATCTGCTACTTATAATGACTCCATATGGTGCTGAATGACTAAATGTCTATGAATAGAATTCCATTTTGGAGGAAAGCAAACAGTGGATCAGGTGGATGTTTCCTTCCGACAGGATAACCGTAAAAAGGAAGTGAAGTTGTGTGAATAATCTCCTTGCCCCATGGGACACCTCATCTCCGCACAGTCTCCTGAATGTCCATTCATTATTCCTTGCCTGACTCGATTCTTTATAAAGCCTTTATGCACTTTCCACGTACATGCAATGCATGTTCTGTATGCGCTCTTCATTCATTACCAAGCACCCAGCATGCACTCTCAAAACACACTATTCACACTCTCTTTACACCTTCCAAACTCACTAAACTTCTTCTATCCATGCTGCATGACCTCTCTGTGCACCCTATATGTAATCTTTTTACACCTTTTATAAACTCACTATGCACCCTCCATTTACACACTCTTTTTACACCTTCTATAAATTCACTATGCACCCTCTATTCATTAATACACTCTCTATACACATTCTACAAACTCAATATGCACCCTCTATGCATTCATATACTCTATACATCTTCTACAAACTCACTATGCACCCACTATGCATTCATACACTCTCTATACATCTTCTACAAACTCACTGTGCACCCTCTGTTCATTCATACACTCTCTATACACATTCTACAAACTCACTATGCACCCTCTATGCATTCATACACTCTCTATACACATTCTGCAAACTCACTATGCACCCTCTATGCATTCATACACTCTCTATACATCTTCTACAAACTCACTATGCACCCTCTATGCATTCATATACTCTCTATACATCTTCTACAAACTCACTATGCACCCTCTGTTCATTCATACACTCTCTATACACATTCTGCAAACTCACTATGCACCCTCTATTCATTCATACACTCTCTAAACACCTTCAACAAACTCACTATGCACCCTCTATTCATTCATACACTCTCTATACACATTCTACAAACTCACTAGGCACCCTCTATGCATTCATACACTCTCTATACACATTCTACAAACTCACTATGCACCCTCTATGCATTCATATACTCTCTATACATCTTCTACAAACTCACTATGCACCCTCTGTTCATTCATACACTCTCTATACACATTCTGTAAACTCACTATGCACCCTCTATTCATTCATACACTCTCTATACATCTTCTACAAACTCACTATGCACCCTCTATGCATTCATATACTCTCTATACATCTTCTACAAACTCACTATGCACCCTCTGTTCATTCATACACTCTCTATACACATTCTGTAAACTCACTATGCACCCTCTATTCATTCATACACTCTTTATACACATTCTGCAAACTCACTATGCACCCTCTATTCATTCATACACTCTCTATACACCTTCAACTAACTCACTATGCACCCTCTATTCATTCATACAGTCTCTATACACATTCTACAAACTCACTATGCACCCACTATGCATTCATACACTCTCTATTCACCTTCTACAAACTCACCGTGCACCCTCTATGCATTCATACACTCTCTATTCACCTTCTACAAACTCACTGTGCACCCTCTATGCATTCATACACTCTCTATACATCTTCTACAAACTCACTATGCACCCTCTATGCATTCATACACTCTCTATACATCTTCTACAAACTCACTATGCACCCTCTATGCATTCATACACTCTCTATACATCTTCTACAAACTCACTATGCATCCTCTGTTCATTCATACACGCTTTATACACATTCTGCAAACTCACTATGCACCCTCTATGCATTCATACACTCTCTATACATCTTCTACAAACTCACTATGCACCCTCTATTCATTCAGACACTCTCTATACACCTTCAACAAACTCACTATGCACCCTCTATGCATTCATACACTCTCTATACATCTTCTACAAACTCACTATGCACCCTCTATTCATTCAGACACTCTCTACACATCTTCTACAAACTCACTATGCACCCTCTATTCATTCATATACTCTCTATACACCTTCTATAAACTTACTATGCACCCTTTATTCATTCATCACAACTCTAAATGCAGTTTATATACTAGCTACATACTCTCTACTTGTTCTGCCTGTTCATTCTGACACACAGAGCGTACTCTGTGCCTCCTTATTCATTCTCTATGTACTCTCTGAGCAGTCTGTACACACTCTCTATGAGCCCTCCTCTGCCCCCTTTCCTACCATGCTGTGGCTTGATACATTCTGTTTGACCTTATGTTGCCTCAGTACATCATCAAATACAAAGCAAATGACTCAGAACTATTCACTGAATCCTTAAATCTCAGTGTTTTGTCAGAGTCTTCAATTCAAAGTTTAGATACAGCATCAAGCATAGTATAATCGTTGATAGTCTGCTATTTTCATATGCCGTTTGCTTAATGTATATCCTGTTATGCAAATCTACTCTTCCCAAAGCATTATGGAATCACCCTTTATTATATATGCAAGACATCTATTTCCTTGATATTTCACAGCATGCAGAAGCAAATCTTTCACAATGCCATTTACATTTTGTAATAAGGTTTCCCTAATCTCAAGAACTCACTCTCCTTTTTGTGTCTGCGCACATGCGGCTGCACTCAACGTACACGCAATCTACACGCGTGTACAGCAGAACTATTTCAAGTCATTCTTCAAGTTTCATACGTGCGTCTCGCCTCCCCTTAGTAGTGACATACATGAGTGTTTCCTCTGAACGGATTTCATTTTTAATTTTCCCGAATCAGTGTTAACCAAAAAAAAAAAGGTAATTGTTGTCAAGCATATTCAAACTGTCAGAAAATCCTTCAATCTAAAAGCTGTTAGAATCTGTGCAAAAGTAATTACCGAAATTCTATTCAGCTGTAATAATAACCTGCCACTGATGACAGCAATTACTGGGAAAGTGTAATAGAAATCAAAGGAACATTTTTCTTTGACAAGTACGTCTCTAACTAAGGTTTACTTTAGTTGAATAGTGTTGACAGTGATGATGTGGTATATCATTCTTAATCACGGCTGGCATGATGCTGCAGTTTGAGCTAGTCACAGGCACAATGGCACTAATTGTGTGTTTCATTCGACACTGTCCGTGTTTTCTTTAAGCACGGATATATATTTTAGACGAATAAAGGTTAAGTATTGTGTTTCTTTGCTTCCCTTGCATTCTTTGTAAAAAGCAGGTTATGAATACTGAGCTGTTTTGCTAATAGGGGCTTTCTCTGTGCTCTGACCAGTATCGAGGTGGTGCGGTACGAGGGACAACATTTAACCAGCAGTCTACATGACTATTTAGAAAATAATCATGGGAAGAGTTAAAGAGAACATTTACAATTTCATAGTATATTAACCTATATACCCTTACAGATGTATTTTTATCTAAAAAAAATATATATATAATTGCAGCTCATTTATACACTGAAGAATTTTTAAGGGTTGACATTTTTGCTCCATCAACACAAATAATGAGTCTGGACATTGTTGGTTTTGTTTTAACTGTTATAGCTTGCTCCAGCACTGGTCGAGCTCCAGCACTGGTCCTCAACAGGATGAGAAAAGAATTTCTCAGCTAAATTTAAGCTATTCATTTTACTTACCATTGAGAGACTATAAATTATGTTTTTGTGGACCTTGATCAATACTGTATAGAAGCCTTCACGGAGCAATAGTAACCAAATAAAGATGTCGTTATGCCTGCTGAATAAGCCTTTTCCTGGTATGTGGCATCCAAGAGGGCAACTTAGGTTTCTTGCACCAGTCCAGTTTATGTTAAGATGTGGAACAAGCTCAAGATTCATGCCACGGGTCATGCTTGCCCATTACAGATGATAAAAAGGCATATATGATTTCATTTTAAATTCAGATGCCTGGTTTCACCATGAAAATCTATCTATTATATTTGAACTTCATGTCCACTTGTAATCATGTGATTTACATTCTGCTGGTGTTTTGGGAATCTGTATGACAAGTTAGAAGATGGGCGTAAAGAGGTTATTTTTATTTCATTTCAGATACAAGTCTTACAACATATGCATTGCACGGTAAGGATACAGCATTTACAAATTTCTTACTTATAATCAATTACAGATATTTTACAAAATAAACCAGTGTAGGAGTTACAATCACAATAATGTTTACAAATATAATGCACAAAATCTGAATAAACAATGTGGTGACATCTCCAGTCTCAAAATTATTCAACTCCCTGGATAGAATCTCTCACAACATTAGAAATATGCAAAACAGGTTTCAAGCACACCTGATGCAACTAATATCATGTAGGTCACACTTGTGCTGAGAGAAATAGCTCTGATGTATCTAGGCATGGACCCCACAAGACCTCTGAACAAGTCCTGTAGTATGTTGCACCAAGACATTAGCAGCAGAATTATTTAAGTCCTGCAAGTTGTGAGGTGGGGCCTCCATGGGTCAGATTTGTTGTTCCATCACATCCCAGAAATCCTCAGTTGGATTGAGATCTGGGGAATGTGGAGGCCAAGACAACACCTTGAACTTTTCGACATGTTCCTCAAACCATTGCTTACCTAACAATATTTGCAGTGTGGAAGAGTGCATTGTCCTGCTGAAAGAGGCCACTGCCTCAGGGACATCAGTTGCCATGAAGTGGTGTACGTGGTCTGCCACAATCTCTAGGTAGGTGGTACTGGTCGAAGTGACATCCACTTGATTGCCAGGACCCAAGGTTTCCCAGAAGAATATTGCCCAGAGCATAATACTGCCTCCACTGGCCTGCGTTCCTCCCATAGTGCATCCGGCTGCCATCTCTTCCCCAGATAAACCCCACACACGCATCCATCCACCTGATCTAAAAGAATAAGGGATTAATCAGACCAGGCAACATTCTTCCATTGCTTCATGGTCCACTTCTGATGCTTTTGGCAAAGGACAGGGGTCATCTTGGGCACTCTGCAGTGATGCAGTCCCATATGCAGCAAGCTGGGATGCACTGTGTGTTCTGATACCTTTCCATCATGACTAGTATTAAGTTTTTCAGCAATTTGAGCTACA
Source organism: Pelobates cultripes (assembly GCA_933207985.1). Classification (NCBI taxonomy): domain Eukaryota; kingdom Metazoa; phylum Chordata; class Amphibia; order Anura; family Pelobatidae; genus Pelobates; species Pelobates cultripes. Next base: position 24,978,267 of record OW240920.1, on the reverse strand, counting down.
GAAGCTCTTCTGTGTGATTGGACAAGACAGGCTAGCCTTCACTCACCACATGCCAATTCACTAGTTATCCTTCCTTGCATCACTTTTGGTAGGTACTAACCACTGCATACCAGGAACAACCTCACAAGACTTGCCATTCTGACCTAATCGTTTCGCCATCACTATTTGGCCCTTGTCAAGATCGCTCAGATCTTTTTGCCAATTTTCCTGCTTTCAACACAAGAAATTCAAAGCCTGACTATTCACGTGCTGCCTAATATATACCACCCCTTGGCAGGTGATATTGTAACGATATAATCAATTATATTCACTTCACCTGTCAGTGATTTTAATTTTGTGGCTGATTAGTGTATAAATTGCAATAATAATAAAAATAATAATAGCACGTGAAAGCCTATTATAATGGTAGCTTTGCCCAATGTATGTCATAGAATGTCTCCAGTCATAAATTACATTGCGTTACACGTTACATTACTTAGAACAGTGATGGGTTTGTAAACTTATTTTCCCACAATGCCCTGTCAGACTCTAGATTGGCTGAGTTTCATGGGAAATGCAGTTCACAAACATCTTGTGTGGTAGATATTATTAACCTGGAAAATATTCCATATGGGCAGGTCACTTCTTGGGTCTCACACTTGGTAGCTCAGCTAGGCTATCAGAATGTTACATTGTATATTATATAATATTGTGCACTGCTAGATGCTAGACAAGCAGGCCAACTGATTCAGTTACTGCTAGGTTTGTAGGAAAGATTTCCATTGGACTCATATTTGATTTGGCCAAAATAATTTTTTTTTAAAGTGAAATTTTGTTCAGAATGTCTGAGGCTAATTCATGTGATGGTTCCATTCAGCCACCTATTGTACATGGAAACAATATTTTGGAAAAGGTTTTAAAAAACTAAAAAGGGTGTGAAAATCGACCAATCAGTGTACTGTAAAATATATAATATAAATATTTTCCTATTATTTCAACTGAGAAAAAGCAACACATAGAAGGAAAAAGAAAGACAGTAAGAAAAAAAATCCTATTTTTATATATTTATATATTATATATATTTATTAAATATTTTAATATAAGTTTTTTTCTGCCCCTCCTGTTTTCTCTCTGTTGTTCATATCTTTCTTGATCTGTGAATAAAATCAACATTTAGCCGTCATCTTCCACCGATCAATCATCTCTAGTTTTTTTGGCCACCACAGCTGAAACTCTAAATACTGAATCGTATGTTCATCCATCGCGCTTGTCATTTGCTCTATCATATATCTGTATATCACTTTGAAGATACGGAATTCAGCTGAACAGCCCCAAATTAATTTGAATCACAATTTTCCCAAATCTGAATGCACAAGGCTATTATCTGTGTTTTTATATATATATATATAAAATACAAAATATGCTCAATGTTGTCTCATTTTACTGGATCATTGTTTTGGGGGGGGGGGTTGGTTTTTTTTGTTACTTTTATGTGTGCTAGCTTTCTATGATCAGTGATCAATGAGTAAATCAGTTTTTTCATGGTATCATGTGCCTGTCAAGTTAGTCACTGAATACTGATGCAATAGAACTGGGGTAGGCAACCTTTGGCACTCCAGATGTTGTGGACTACATCCCCCATAATGATCTTACACCAATAATGCTGGTAAAGCATCATGGGAGGTGTAGTCCAAAACATCTGGAGTGCCGAAGGTTGCCTATGCCTGCAATAGAATGTAAAACATGAATTTTCTTCATTGGGCTCTAAAAGGTGTTGTGCCCCTTTTAAGGCGTTCAGTGAGATAAATATATACTATCTACTAGGATATATCTTTAGAGGTGTGAAAAGTTTCTCTGTTCAGGTATTTTGAATACCGTAGATAAAGTAGATAAGTCAAATTACATATCACCAGAAATGTAATAAAATAGTTCAAATAAATATATGACTGCTTCTCTGCCCAAAAGTATCACTGATTTTGGTTCCCTTTCTGAAAAATTTCCTATCAGCCGAAGAAAAGCAAGGAATGTTAACGTTTATGGTATAGAAACATGAATTGTATGTACAATGTATTGATTGAAGCCGCATTTTCAATGTTTAATGCAGATGTAACCGTGGGGAATATAAGGAAAGGCAGAAATTACTCTCAATAAAAGACATAAGGGAATGTATTGGAGTCACGCATGTATGACTATATATATTCCACAGATATAAAATGAACTGGACACTGTCAGTGAAATTCTTACCTTTCTCACAATTTAACTTTTAACTCTAATATCTAACATAAAGAATAGTATTTTTCCCAATTTTGACGTGTCACCGTAAATTAAATACAGGCAAGTATATATGCAGGTGTGATAGAATTTATCTTGATTCCAAGGCTCAAGCTTATAGGTGTCATATTAGATATCCTATATTAAAATTGGCTAACTTGGACTCAGGAAATGCTTGATGCTTAACACGACACTTAAAACCATATATGTCTAGTTCCGGTAACAGAGAGCCCCCCACCTGAGCGGTGTTCTTTCTTACCTTGGAACTTATTTGTTATGTGTACATGACGTTCATCTCTATGTCTTATCTGTACTCCCTTCCTATTACAGTTCTATGAGTATTTGCACGTAAGCACTTACTTTTTAATGTATAAAACCCAGCTGATGAATAAAACGGCAGAGGCTTATTTTGAATACCAACAGGTGTCCAAGTGCACTTGTAATAATAATTTGGGCTTCCTCTGAATATAACAAAGATCAACATTTCTGATCCACAACATAGGCAAGTGTGTATATATTTATAGCTTTAAAGGTTTATTTAATTTTATTTAATATTGAGGATATTTTGTGTTCTCTTTGTCCAGCTAGTTGGAAGATGTTTCTATATTTAATATACTGTTACAAAACTGGACCAATACACAAACCACCACAGAACAAGAAAGCTCCTCAACTGTTATCTTGACCTGCAAGTTGTTCTATTTTACCTGTGATTTCCACCTAGTGCCTGTTTAGGGGAATGTATACCTGCTGTACAAAAGAAAACTCTTTCCTTCTGACACAGGATTCTCATGACAACCAAGGAAGAGATTCCTTTGGAAGACACTAGTTAAAGGGAAACTGAAGGCATTACAAGTATTTCCTCTCGTTGAACTAATTATGGTGCCTGGAGTCCCTGGAATTGTCCCTCCAATAGATATTAAACCATTTTCAAGCAGTTTAACACTAAATAAGGGTCTCTGGCCATCTCACTGTAGGTATGGCTAAGGCAGAGATTACTCATTTCCTTGTAGATATGTTGATTCATACCAGCAATGGCCACTATCAAAATGGCTGAAAAAGGTCAGCTGAGACTCTCAGCCAATCACAGCCATCCATTGCCACTCTAGCTAATGCTTTCTCGTTAGCCCAATCAGCAAAGAGGGGATGGGCTGCTGTAGAATCCTGTTTAGCATTAAAACATTAAAAACTGTTTAACACTAAATGGAAGGATGGAATCAGGGGACTGGTAGACACGATAATCACTTCAATGACATGAAGGAGATACAGTGTCTACAGTGTCCCTTTACCTTTTACTCAAAGGGAAAAACCAGAGTCCCAGTGGAGAAAGGTGTTTTTCTGGAGAGGGAAGAACAGTTCTATGGTAAAGGAAATAGATTTATGAATACAAATGTATAATGCCTCGAAGGTTCTAGACCCAGATGTGAAGGAATACCTGTTCTTTTTTGGATGCACTTCTGCTGTTTTTTTTTTTTTTTAACCAGGTTATACATTTTTACAGAGAATTCATATGATAGTTATATTACCGATTACGAGGTGAGACTATTGCCACCTTCACTTAAAAATGGCTTTGTTGTCGTCATTGCCTAAATGTAATAAATAAAGGTTTAATGACAGTCTTTTACTTCACCAATACAGCATCACCTTCAGGGCCGTCTTTAATAACGAATGGACCCTGGGCAAGTGTTTGCTTGGGCCCCCTGTGCCCTGCCGCTCTCGCCCCTCACTCCCTGGTATGCAATCACGGCATCCATCCCAACGCAGTGGCGGTACTAAAGTAGAATGAATTTTATTGGGACCCCCAATTGCAAGGTTGGACTAAAGGTAGAACCCCATCTGTCGTGCAACTCCAACAATGCTTTGACAGCTGGGACTCTACCAATTTCCCATGCTTGCAGGGTTGTATTTAGCACTGAGCCATGTTAGTATGTTTGAATGTAAGCATGTGTTTGTATGGAGTATGTTTGTGTGAATGTGTTTGTATGTGGTACTGGAGTTTGAATGCAAGTGTGCATTTATGTGTAGTGTTTGTTTTTGAATGTAGGAGTGTGCTTGTATGTAGTGTTGACGTTTCAATGCAGGAGTGTGTTTTATATGTAGTGTTGAAGTTTGAATGGAGGGGTGTATTTGTATTTAAAGTTGCGGCTCAGATGCACAGGTACACACTCTGACGCACAAGCAGATACACAGATACATACACTGACTACATACAGATAAACAGGCACATACACTGACAGACACACTGACACAGGTACATATATTGACACACACACAGACACATACACTGGTAGACGTACTGACAGACATACTGACACAGGCACATATACAGACATACTGACACACAGACACATATACCGACATACTGACACACACACACAGACACATACACTGATCAACATACTGACACACATACACTGACAGAAATACTGACACCCACACACTGACAGATATACTGACACCCACATACACTGAGAAATACTGACACACACACACAGGCACATACACTGACACACACAGACTGATATACTGACACACAGACAGATATACTGACACATGCATACACATGCACTAACAGACATACTGACGCACTGACAGACATACTGACACATACACATACTGACACACACAGATATACACACACATATATACTGACACACAGACAGACAGACATACTGACACACACACAGACATGCTGACACACACACACATACACTAACACACACATACACTAACACACATACACACACACTAACACACATACACAAACACACACACTAACACACAAACACACACACTAACACACAACACACACATACATAAACTAACACACAAACACTAACACACACATACACTAACACACAAACACTAACACACACATACACTAACACACAAACACACACACACACACACACACACACATACACTAACACACATTTTTTTTTTTTAAAATGTAATCCCCCCAGCCTCCTTACCTTTTGGAGTGCTGGGGGGATTCCCTGGGGTCCAGTGGTGCTGCTGGGCTCCTGGGCGGGTGGCCGGTCGGGCAGGAAGGCGGGCGCGCGAGGGAGCACTCACTGCTTCCTCTTCAGCTCCCTCGCGCGCCGCGTAGGGATGCCGGCACCGGAAGATGACATCATCTTCCGGCTCCAGCATCAGTGCGGTGCGCGAGGGAGCTGAAGAGGAAGCAGTGAGTGCTCCCTCGCGCGCCCGCCTTCCTGCCCGACCGGCCACCTGCCCGCCGGGGTCAGCGGGGCCCACGGGGCAGGTGCCTCGGGCCCCCCAAGAGAAACTGGGCCCGGGGCAGCTGCCCCGTTTGCCCCGCGTTAAAGACGGCCCTGATCACCTTTATTTTAATACTTCAGGAATATTATTTTGACTAGTACATAAAGCTGTGGTAAGGGAATACATTCTTAGAACATGCCTCTTTTTTTTGTAAAACAAAAGTCCTACACCGTAACAACTTTGTGCTCAACTTCTATGCTTTGCACACAAACACTCAACAACTCCCACTGACACATTGTTAGCTAGACTGCTGGAGAACAAATATTAACAAAATTCAGCATGAAAGGACTGAATTTCTGCTTTGCAGTCAGAAAGTCAATCTTTATTCAAATGGAAATAAAGCAGGTTATTTGCTAACAAAAAAAAATTTAAAAAAAATGACATCCTCCTTTCTGTATTTGCTGAATAAAATGGGTCATAAAGTTTATAATCCCCAAGACACTGTTAACCTTTCAGCCAAATTGTACAGTTTCCTTTATAAATTAAAAAGAAATGCCTTCACACACACCAGCCTGCCCTGCTAGGAACTGAATCCTTTTTATCAAGTGTTGATCTCTGTACCATCTCCATAGAGCAAGGGACTATGCTAACCGAACTAATTATGCTTGAAGAAGTCCAAGTGGCAATTAAAAGTAGGTCATTGGGGAAATCACTGGTAACTTTATGGCTGCCTAAAGCCTATTATAAGTAAAGTATTCACACTTCACTGCCACAACTTGTATCCCTCTTTAATAAATATATAGTGTTCTGCTTAAAGGGTTACTACAGTGGCTTGAAGTGTTCATGGTGCATGGAGTGTGTATGTGCAGTGTTTCCAAATGAAACACTACACATACAGAGATATTTTATATTGCTGAGAGTGGTGCAACTCCACCTCTAGCAGTGACATCAGGGTGTCATTACCCAGGCCAGAAGAGTTATTTGTTGACTAATACACACAGTGTCAGAGTGTCTCACCCAATGAATGGCCAGAATAACCATCACCCAGGCTCCGTGGAGATTTGGTGCCTGGTGGAACCCAGGCAAGAGGGCAAACCATTTAAAAACAGTGCGCTGTAGTGGTTATGATGCCTAGAGTAACCCTTAACAGAAATACTCACAACACATCTCTACACCAGGAAATGTGCCAATCTACATCTTCACAACTAAAACAATCATGGCACCACATTCATTCATTCAGGCTGCCTTTTCCAACTTTTTTAAATTAGTACTGGAACCAGGTAGAGCTGCTTTCTTCCCCCTCTTTTAAATATTCTGCCCCTAGAACCTTTAGCGCATTTCAATCCATTAGGACTTGTAACTTTATACTAGGCAGTTCTATGCCATGCATGGCATCGCTGCAAAGGACACTTTTTGCAAATGAAATTTTACTTCTCCTGGCATTATGTTCTTACCTCTGCTTTCAGTCTTACTGTCATAAATCATTCATAGAGTACTTAGACATTCATTTACACCCGCGGACCCATTCCCTACTATCCAAAAGCATAAAATGTGTTTGGAGGGGTGTTTTGAAGATGGTGAGGATGGTGAGAAGACCCCTGTAAAAACTATGGCATTACTCATAATTCTATATTTCTTTAGAACCATTCCCAGCACTTTATCATTTCACAATCTCACAGATGAACAACTAATCAGGAACAAATTTGGTACATGCTTGTGAAAATGCCGCTATCAACTCCTTTGCCCTACACCGATCTAAGTACATGGTTCCCTAGTACAAAGCTACTTCATCAATAAAATGTTTACTCTGGGTCAACACAGAAGACACCTTGAGCCTCCCACACAGAGCAGACAAACTACCTATTCTTCATCACACAATATTTGCCAACAGCAACTAACACATTTGATGTCTTTGCTTCTTCATTAAGAAAATTCCAAAGATTAACAGTGGTATACATACCTATTACACTGTGGTTAAAGATATAATTAATACTTTACTCCCTATGTACAAGTCCACCAGGGAAAGAGAATTATATCAACATTTAATGATGAGGGAATAAGGATTTTGTTGACTAATTGCAATATATCTAAATGTAAAAATCATATGAAAATGTCACATATGTTTCATAACTTATACTTATTTGATAAGCATATACATACTGACAAGTATCGTCCTGTTGTTGGCGATTGTGGAGGCAGGAGGGATCCTGGATGATGGTGATTTCTTGTTAAACATGTGTGGTCAGAATTATTTAAATTTTGTCTATACCCTTATGACGATTGATTTACCATTCCATTTAGAGGTAGTTATTTTGAGCCTCTATCTTGATTATATCCTGAGCTCATAAATAAAGCTGAGTAACCCTGGATGCATGCTTGCAAAAATGTAATATTCAAGGATATCATTTTTAATTTGCGAGGTAATAGCTTATTAATCCAACTATAAATATGACTGTCATTATGGGGTCAAGAAGGATTTTTTTCCTTGTTTGTTGCAAAATTGGAAGTGCTTCAAACTGGGTTTTTTGCCCTCTTTTGGATCAACAGCATGTTGGACGCATGTAACCCTAATAAATCAATAGTAAATAAATGAAAGAGTATTGTCACAAATCAGAGTATTATTACTTGATAACAAATAAATGGAATTCTTGACTTCTTTGACAACCAACTGGATTCAATCTATGAGAGAATGGGGAGACCCCTTTCACATCTCACAAGCTGATTTCGTTCCACTCATCTTGTGTATCTCACTTGAAAGTATTGTGGGGATATTTATGGGATAATAATAGTAACAGTGAGAATTGCCCACTAATTCAATTCTCAGATCCCAAAGAACGTTTATCGTGTTAAGTGAAATTATTTCATATAAATAATCACAATGTATAAAAATAGATTTTATTTATATGACAATCAATAATTAACAAATAATATTATGTAACATGCATAACAATAATCAATGAATATCCAGTATAAAATGGTATGCAATACTAAGGAATGGGTATTACGTTTCAATGGCTAAAACAGCATTATCTGTCAAGACTTATTTATTACCATCTTTAACACAGACTGAAAGTAAAACTTTTCACACAGAGAACAGAATTCCTCAGAGTGCAGCGTAAGGTCGTAAAGTTTAGCAGACAGTTAGAATAACCCTTTCAATGCTGGCTAGATCTCCTAGGTAGTTAAGATCTATTCTTATGTAATTTTTAAATAAAATAACATTTAAACCAGTTCATTAGCCATTTTCCTGAAAACAATCCAATAAGAGAATCTACATATTATATAAGCAGATTTTTAATTTGTCTAAAAGATATCTATCTTAATTTAGAGCAAATCAATACACCTGGATAAAAACAGCGGTATGCTAACACGTGATAATATCACATCAATATATAATTATTCTTAATTCCACCTGCAGAATGGAATGTTTATAACTATATATTCTTAGTTAACTAAGATTTCTTAATATGGAAATCTGACCATGCTTTATCCAGTCATATATAATGCTATTAATACATTTTAATTAATTTAATTTAATTAAATGAAACCAATATAATTACCAGTTGAGTAGATATTTCATCCGATTGGTAGTCTCAGGAATTTATTTGGATGTGTCTCTGCATGGAGGTTGGAGTCCCCAAACTTCCAATTCCTCTCTTTTCTCTCCTTTGCATATCTTGCATCTGCCTCCTTCGTCTTGTCTATCTCTATCTTCCCTTTGTCTTAACTTTTAAAGGGCCAGACTCTCTGTACGTCATCAGTTGATAACCCAATAGAAGCACTAGAGGTGTGGTTATCTTCCAGATCGCAAATTAGTTATTTGGTCTGTAGAGGGCAGTCTTGTCCCACTAAACATACCTATCCAGGAAAGAGTTAACTTTTCCTGGTGGCTATTTTTACGTCATTTTGCGTTATCTTTATAGCGCCATAATTTAAAATTTCAAAGGGTTTCTTAAATTTTGTCCAGACTTAGCGTCTGCAATTCCTGCCATATTTTCTGATATGACAGATCATGAACTAAGTTTACCCTTTTCCATACAATGGTACCTTATATATATAGACAGTTAAATATTAAATTATTTAATCTTCTCTGTCACAATTGTCTGGGTTTAGATTTGATTATATTCCATTAGCATTAGACAGTCTGTCCAACCCCCTTCCTTATCACTTGGCTTGTATATACTATGCATTCCTCAGCTCTGGGAAAGTGGTTAGCTTACAGATAGAAATACTGTGTCTCTTTGTTAACTTGAAATAACAAAATGGAGTCTGGTCTGTTCAGAGTGACTCAGAATATACACTTTTAGTTTCTATCATAGCACAAAATGTCTGCCGATATAAATACCCTGACAGTATCTCACTTTTTTACTACCAGACCAGATTTGGAAATGGGGGGGAGTTCTCTCGCTCAAACTCCCTCAGCCATCAGAATTGCTTTAGTAGGGAATAATTGATTTATTTTAGTAGAGAATCATTTATTTTGCAAAACACACAAAGGCACGGATTGCGTCATATGTTTATTTCGGTTTCCTTATCATTGACACAAGGAGTCCCTTAGACTCCAATGGCTTGCAATAGATGACATGTTTTTTTCAAAATTTCCAATTTATTCTGCCATAATTGGTATTAATTTATTTAAAAAAAATTTACAATCTTTTGTAAAGTAATGTCTACAATGGTCCAATTATGTTTTCATTTTTTTTTTCTTCTGACGATACATATCCCCTCTGTAAAAACCTGATGAAAATATTTCATCGAAAAATATAGCAAGTTGAGCCTTACATTTGCACATCCAGTAAACATTTTAATGTCCAGTAAACTAATCCTCAAGTGAGTAGATGGGATAGAAATTATTTTTGGTTATATGATTTTTCCTATGGAACTGGGGACTCAGAAGCTTAATCAATTAACATTGAATTGATGTAGATTGGAACATGAATTGCACAATTTAGACCAAAAGTGCAGATATGGGAAAAAAAATTCCAACACAATTATAGTAACAGCTTGGCTATTTGAGCCTATATTTTGCAATTTGACTTTCAGTTCTCTAAAACTATTTTAGTGAATAAACTACTTTGTGACAATACTAATTGCATATTGCGTCACTGTACTGCAAGGCCATCTGTTTTGGACTGAAAACTGCATCGACTTTTGGCAGTTTGCCGCTGACATTATGTATCCTTTCAAAATGTAATCATCAGAAATGCGTTTTATTAACTTAACCTCCTTAAGGACACATGACGGAAATATTCCGTCATGATTCCGTTTTATTCCAGAAGTTGTGTCCTTAAGGGGTAAAAGTTGACACGATCTTTTAAGGTGAGCAAGTTAATATTTTCAATAAACTTTTGATGTGATTTTACAAATTTTTAATAACTTTTAAATTTTGCAACAACAAAAAAATAACTATCACAAATATATCATGCATAAAATATAAATGTATAAAAAATTTCAAAATATTCAAATATATTTCAATATATTCATTCATTCTAAAAGTTTATCTAAATATATTAAATTAGTTCAAAAGATTATCCAAAGATATTAAATCGGGGCCTAAATATCTTAATTCACCTGTTGCAAACATGCAAATAAGGCATTTGTCTTCTTTTGTCTGTTTTATAAACTTATGATAATGCTGTTAACAATAATATTTACAATATTTAGTTCTTAAATTAAGATTAGATAATTAACTTTTTCGATCCTTGAAAATATACTCACACGCCACCTGGCAGCAGAAGGGTTAAACCTTGCCATCAATCAAAGCATAAAGAATAAAATAAATAATAAGGTTGCTTGTTGTTTCATATCTCATATTCCGATCCTTCCTGCTCCATTTGTTCTCCAGATGGGCAAAGTAAAGGTCAACAGCCCACGGGCCAACTACAGGATTTAAAAGAAATGGGATTTCTGGAAAAGGGAAATTTGAAGAAATTGTAAGTGATATAAATGAAAAGAATAAGCTGGTACAGAGTGGAAAAGAAAATATGCTATTATGTTTATCTTAACTTATTCAGCGCTGGAGAAAAGTGAACAGTGACTGTATATTGCTTAGAACACAAGGGAACTGGGACATTTATAATAACCCGTACCTTTTTATTTATTCATTGTATGTTACTTATATGGTGACAATGTCCTTGGCACTTTACAAAAAAAAATGTAATTGTACATTGAAGTGTAAAGACAAATCAATAAATAATTGGCAACACTCGAGCCATATAATCGTGTAAGTTCTATTAAAATCAAAACACTGGCTATTACACAAAGAAAATGTGGCTTATGTGAAGACCACATTCTGATGGGAAGCATAGAAAGAACTGGATAGGACCATTACAATAATTTTGGATATGTGTGGTCCAGGAAGTTCCCAAAAGGTTCCGGGGGAGGTGGAGGAATGGATATATGACGAGGGAGTATGTTTGAGAAGTAGAGGCATAAATGGGAAAATGAATCTCAATGAGAGGAAGCAAAGTGAGGATGGAGAGAGACACACGTCATGGAGGGCCCCAGTACAATCACAGCAGTAAACGCAATGAAGTTGGAAGGTGTGAAGAGCAAGAGGCACAGTTGAGTTTATTTAGTTGAATCAGAGTTGGGAAAGCAAGGATGGGTGGGCCTTCAACTAAAGATAAGGGAATGGATGAACATGTTATCTGAGAAGAAAGCGGACCTATTTTACAGGTATTAAAGTAACAATTAAGTACCATAAACACTAAAGTGTGCTGTAGTGGTTATGGTGCCAGGAGTGCCGTGGTGCCTCCCCATTGTAAGTGAGGAAACTATTTTGCCTAAGGAGATTCAAAAATATAGATCATACAATAATTACTTTCTATCTCACTGAATATGTTGCAGAGTTATAATCTAACATAATATTGTACTATTATATATGGATAACTAAAATGATAACGTAACAGAACGCTGTAAAGTTAGGAATGCAAACATGTGATGATGGGGCCATTTAGACTCTCGTTCCCTCCCACACCCCCATGATTAGCTAAATAAAGCAGTTTGATGAGAAGCAATTCCAATGCTTCCCATAGAGAAGCATTCAGGGGTAGTGACCATGCAGTTCCATTTTCGTTTAAATTTAGAATTAGCAAATGGTATCGTAATTTAGCTGAGCAAAGCCAGGGCAAACACTGAAATAAAGAAGACAAAAATAAAAATGTATCCTCTTCTCCACTACTTACACTGACTGCTGGTTCAAAGGACAAAGCTTCTAACAATTGACATGGAGCTTGTGAAGAATCACCCTCCACTCATTCAGTTCTCTCCCTCTCTACTACTTTATTAATTGGATTTATTACCTTGATTGCTGGTTCATTTGTTACTTTCATTTCGTTAATTTCCCTTGTTTGGTAAAATAGTCAGTTTACCGAACGAGGACCACCCTGGGTAGCAATTAGAACTTAGAACTCTGAGTAACTGCACGAAAACCGAAAGTTAATTGATTGTTCCGAGGTGGCCGCCATTTCAGCATACAAACACGTGGCGAGAACAATGGACGGCGGCCATCTTAACTCCCGAACGGCCGGCCAGCAGGACTTGGTCGTCAAGTGCTTGGAACTGTTTTCGGCATGGCACTCAACGAACCCCCGGTCCCCCTCTGGAAGTCCCATATGAACCACTTCTAAATACGGCAGAAGAACGGCGTTCTGGAGTTTGAAACAGACGAACGAGGGAAGCATTCTCCAAGAACCAGATTGAAGATATCTACAGCGGTTTTCGTGCAAATTTCATCCGAACGGAGACCGGCTCTTGCCACTGATTCTATAGAACTCTGAGTCGGCTACAATCTCATGGCGAGCCGGTCAAACTTCCACACGGTATAACTCCAAAACTACCGAACGGATTGTCACGAATTGTGAATATGTTGCTCACATCACCCTCAGCTACGCATTTTATATTAATATGTTATGTATAAAGTATATTTGTAAGAATTGTGAAAAATTTTAACTTTTCTGGCCAGTAGATAATTGTGTTTGATATGCTGCTTAAACTCAATTATCTAGCCTGGCCCAGAGGAGATGTTATGTGTTGCATAAATTCAGCACCCTTGTTCCCATTAAATCAGTCTTGTTCCAGCATTAAGCTTTGGCTCATGTGTGGATTATTCGGCGATACCAGCAATTTATTACTCTGTGGATTACTTGGCTATTTTATTTTATGGGAAGAAGGGAACGATTGACGGGTCACAGGATTATACTGTCAAAGAGCTAACATGGAGGCGCCCAATTTCAGATAAAAATGTGTGGATTTCAACATTTATTTTTATATTTCACACCTCGCAAATATATGTTTATTAAATATGAGAGATAAGTACACATGACACTAAAAATTCTGATGAGTGACAGTTCCCTTTTCAAAACCTTATATTTAAGGTATTTTATAGCACTTGGTATGTAAGTAAAAATATCATGCTGACTTTAATATTTTGCATGTACCATAATAGTGCAAAAGAAAGTCTGTTATTAAGTCCCAAGGGATGTATGGAGGAGACATCAAGCTGTGTTTAGCCAGTGGGTGATGAAGAAATTAAGTAATCTTGGTTTGTGATAATAACAGCTAGATGTCCAACCTTTGTTCCACAGCAAACCATGAGAGGACGCACCATGGGGACATGCATTTCTTCTATCTGCAAAGAGTGCATGAAATGGACCCTTATATTCAGGAAGGTTATATCAATTAAAATCATTGTCAGTGCGCCCTTGAGTAGAACATGAGTCGTATCGTTCTAAGAGATAAATAAGAGTGTGTTCCTGCATGTAAAATCTCTATTGGAAAAATATAAAATTCTGATTAAGTTACAAATAATTTCTTATTTACTGTCTACTCAGGTATTTAAAACTGAATCTCTCCTTCCGCCAGTAAGTCTAGGTACCTGGTCAGATATTGCAATCAATATTTATAACATTTAACTGCTGGTAATGAAATGAAAAAAAAAAATCTATTTTGAGACATTTTCATTTTTATTTTATTTCTTTGTTATATATTGTAGCGGAAGCAAAATACTTGCCAAGTTATAGAAAATTGTATAGGAAAAGGATGGCCAAATTACCAGAACAGGTATTTAACTATTTCTTAAAAATTAACAATTTATTGAGCAAACTAAAAATTAAAAATACAACGAAAACACAAAAATGAAAAGCAACAGACAGGCAGTTCCATAGTCTTATATGTTTAATCTCTACTTGGAAATGTGAAGGGTCATTCGAAATACCATAACCACTACTGCTAAGCAGTGCCTATCACACTGCCTTTAGACAGAAAATCATCTGTCTATATAATACTCACAAAACAATTCACATCACGAATATTCTTCCTCGAATGTGCTGCCTCTTCCAGGCACTACCCACAGGTGCGCAAGCCTAGGGGGGAGCTAAAATCAATTGTAAGGTTGAGCAGTGATTTTTGCACCCCCTGTTCTGCCAGAACTCCCGGAGCCCCCAGGCAGCGTGCGGCTCCATAAGGGAACTGCACGCACAGTACACGAGGGGAGCACCTCCCCCTTGCACTCTGAGTAGCAGCGCCAGGTGTTGCGTAACTACCCGGTGCTCAGCTTGACAGAGACCCAGAGCGCTTCGTACCGGACATCAGGCGCCCCCTCCCCTGTCATGACAGGTAAAATGGCAGGGAGGGGGCCATCAATCTACAACTTGGCTCTGAGTGAAGCAGCTTGCTGCTGTTTGGGAGTGAGATATGAGGTGGGAGATATATGGAAGGGGGTTTTGATATGGGGAGATAAATGGAAGAGGGGGTTTGATATGGGGAACTATATGGAAGGGGGGTTTGGTATGGGGAGATATATGGAAGGGGTGGATTCATATGGGGAGAAATATGGAAGGGGTTGGTATGGGGAGATGTATGGAAGGGGTGATTATTATGGGGAGATATAGGAAAAGGGGGTGGCATGGGGAGATATATGGAAGGGGGTTTGCATAAGGAGATGTATGGAAGGGTAGTGTATAAGGGGAATATGGAAGGAGTTTGGTATGGGGAGATATATGGAAAGGGGTGGCAAGCAAGGGAGATATATGGAAGGGAGGTTGGCTTGGGGAGAGATATGAAAGGGGGTGCCATGGTGAGATATCTAGAAGGGGATTGGCATGGGGAGAGATATGGTAGAGGGTGGCATGGGGAGATATGGAAGGGGGTGGACATGGGGAGAGATATGGAAGGGGGTTGGCATGGGACGATATATGGTAGGGGGGTTAGAATGGGGAGATATATGGAAGGGGGTTGGCATGGGGAGACATATGAAAAGGGGTGGCATGGTGAAATATCTAAAAGGGGTTGGCATGGGGTTATATATGGTAGTGGGTGGCATGGGGAGAGATATGGAAGGTGGTGGCATGGGGTTGTGGCAACCGGGCCTCTTGCTTTTCGGCAGCTGGCTGAGAGGAAGGGACAGCCTTGCATCACTTCCTCCCACAGAAACAGGAGCCACGTGGGAGGAAGGAGGACCAGTTGTTCCGAAGGGGGTTGGGAGAGAGAGCTTTCAGTGTGTCAGTATGTGTGTGTGTGTATGTGTGTGCCAGTATGTCTGTGTCATTGTGTATATATGTGTGTGTATATAGTCAGTGTGTGTATCTGTATGTGTGTCAGTGTTTGTATCTGTGTATCTGCATGTGTGTCAGGTTGTGTATCTGTGTGTGTGTGTGTGTCAGTGTGTGTGTCAGTGTATCTATATCTAGTCTGTGTGTATCTGTATGTTCTTGTTGTGTGTATGTTACATAGTTACATAGTTACATAGCTGAAAAGAGACTTGCGTCCATCAAGTTCAGCCTTCCTCACATATGTTTTTGCTGTTGATCCAAAAGAAGGTAAAAAACCTAGTCTGAAGCACTTCCAATTTTGTAACAAACTAGGAAAAAATTCCTTCTTGATCTCAAAATAGCAGTCAGATGTCTCCTTGAAACAAGCAGCTATTACCCCAGTAATTAGAATATTATCCCTGTATGTTATGTTTTTGCAAGTATTTATCCAATTGCAGTTTAAACATCTGTATGGACTCTGATAAAACCACCTCTTCAGGCAGAGAATTCCATATCCTTCTTATTCTTACCGTCCTTTTCTTTGCCTTAGATGAAATCTCCTTTCTTCCAGCCTAAATGTGTGACCTTGTGTTCTATGTATAGCCCTGTTTATGAATAAATTTCCAGATAATGGTTTGTACTGGCCCCGAATATATTCGTATAATGTTATCATATCCCCTCTGCGTGTTAGGATCTATATGTAGTCAGTGTGTGTATCTGTATGTCTATGTATCTGCATTTGTGTCACTGTTTGTATCCGTGTGCCTGTGTATCTGCATGTGTCAGTGTGTGTATCTGTGTATCTATATGCAGTCAGTGTGTGTATTTTTGTATTTGCATGTGTGTTATTGTTTGTATTTGTGTGTCTGTGTATCTGCATGTGTGTTTCAGGTTGTGTATCTGTGTCAGTGTGTATCTGTATATCTGCATGTGTATCACAGTGTGTGTGGCAGTGTATGTGTATATGTCCATACATCTCAGTATTCAAACACACTCCTGCATTGAAACATTAACACTACATACAAACACACCTCTGTATTAAAAACACCAAAATTATATATAAACACACCTTGCATTCAAATGCCAGCACCACATACAAACACACCCCTACATTCACACAAACATACTCCATACAAAACATTACATTCAAACACACAAACACTGCTAATTGCTAAATACAATCCTGCAAGCATGGGACAATAATAGATCCCTAGCTGTCAAAGCATTGTTGGAGTTGTATGACAGATGGGGATCTACCGTATAGCCACCCTTGCGATAGTGGGGCCCAAAAGAAGCATTGCACCAGTACCCTTTCTAGTTTAGTTCCGCCACTACATTGTGTTGGAGGGCATCGCTGCATGCCAGGAAGTTGGGTGGGAGGGCAGGGGGGCCAAGCAAATGCTTGCCCAGGGTCCAATCAATATTAAAGATGGCCCTGACACACACACTACATTCTAACACACACTGCACCCCTCACACACACACATTTCACCCCTCCCAAACACTGCACCCCTGACAAACACACTATGGATCCCTTATGCACACACTAAATTCCCTGTATGCAAAAAGCCCCTACACAGAATACATCACCTATATGCACATACACTACAGCCCCTATATTTATTATAGTATTTCATTATTTTATATTGTATTAATAAAGGATTATTGGCTAATATACATCTTTTTCTCTTTGCCATATACCTTTATTTCCTTTTTTTACTTTTTATTTATTCTACCTCTGGACCTGGTTTTTATTTCAAGCATCAGTTAATTTGTGCTCAAGAATCCTAGGTGGGGATTATACCACCCACGCCATATGAGTGAGCAGTATATCCTGCTCACTTAAATGTGAGTATTCTATATTTACTTCCATTTACGTCATATTAAGTTATACAGTGAGCACTATTTTGTGTTACTTTTTTCTTTTCTCGAGGATTTTCTCCACGTGTATATGCCTATACCCCATCAGTGGGGATTAATACCACTGAATGCGAAGTATACCTGAGCTAGTTCAAGCTCTTCAATAGGTGAGTGTGATACCGTATTACCTTGAATCTACACATAAGAAACCTCAGTTACAGATTACACTATTGGAATCTCCTTTTGTTCTATTTTGCATATCACCATCCGGAACAAGAAAGCGGATTTGACCATTTTAACTTATCTAAGGACTTATATATGTTTTTTTGTACTGTTGTATATGTAAGTACTTATTGTTGTTGCTTTCTCATTACTTATTTTTTATAGCTTTTTATTACATCATTCTTTTTATTCTTTATTTTACTCTTCTCACATTAGTTTTATTATTCCCATATTTTAATATTTTCTAATAATTTTTGGCGCGACCTAATATTCTTTATCTCTTTGATTCTCCTCTTCTTTTGACGTACTGTGAGGGAACGTCTCACTTTAGGTTGCTGCCCACATTCAAATATATCTTACACTATTCTATTGAAACACCAAGCGCTGAACCAACTACCATTTACACTACAGCCCCTATACCCACTATGTCCCCTATGCACACACACACACACACAATCCTACTTTTTGTACAGCGCCTAACCACAGATATTACACAACACAGCTGAAACTGATCTATTTACACAAAACACCGCAGCCACACACAATCCCACATGCAGCCTCCAAACACATGCACAATACACTTTCCTGGCTCTTTTGCCCCTGATATCTCACTTATGGAGAAACCAGAGACAAGTCACAAGCAAAAACTGTTTAAATTTGCTTGCTCTGCACAGAAAAACACATGGCCTTTTCCTCATGCTAGAGCTCTTTGGCTATGCTGTGCACATGGTCTGCCCTGGTAGAGCATTTAACCAACATGCACACTTTGAGGAAGGGCATGTTTTTCATTGGTGATGACAAAATACCTGCTCTCTGGCCCCGCCCACTTCCCACTGGACCGCTGTTATTAAAAAATGCCCAGGCAATTTTTTTCCCAGTCCAGCCCTCATCACTCTGTCATATTCCCACGTGAACTTGAACACCTTAGCTTGGGGGAGATTGGCATACACTGACCAGAGAGAGGCTGATCTGGTGAGAAAACAGGAAGGTACAGCCTGGGAAGACATATGGGAAGCCAATAAAATGACATCCATATGAATAACCATCCAAGAACATTCATACAAAATAATGTTAAGATGGTACACCACATCTGCAAAACTCATTTGCATAAAAATAATGGATAAATAAACTGCAAGTCAGAGGCACACTGAAAGCCTTCCAAAAGGTGTGGTACCCCTGGGACCAGTGGCAGGAACAGGGTAAGGGAAGGACCACCTATCCAAATACTTAAAGGAATCCTATAATACCAGGAAGACAAAGTTGTTAAAACCCCTTCAGCCCATTCAGCCACTTACCTGAATCCAGCGCCGATGTCCCTTGGTGCTAGGTTAGGCTCTGCACACGCTCGTCCCCCACCAACGTCAGCAGGCAGGGGAGACCTAATGCGCATGTGCGGCAATGACCACGTGCATTGGACTTTCCTATGGGGAAATTCTGACGATGGAGGTCTGTGAGGACATCCGGCATTAGATAATGGACCAAAACTCTGTTTGGATTCTGGAAGCCCTCTAGTGGCCATCTGTTAGACAGTCCCAGAGGGCAGACTTAGAGCTGCACTGTAAACATGTTTTACATTGCAGCACTAAGTGCAATAGGGTCATAGCACCCAGACTTATTCAATTAGCTGAAGTGGTCTGGGTGCCTACAGTGTCCCTTTAACTATGTGGTAATAGAATGTTCTGATGGCTGTACATAGTCTACATTTTACTTGGAACCCCAGGACGTACTTGGAAACCAGAGCAAGGTGAATGTACCTTTTCCTGGTTAAATACTTTGTTATTATTATTATTGTGCTTGTTGTAACTATACATTTGTGTGATGGCCCAAAGTAACATAATTTGTTGTAATGTTTACCATATCTGTGTATGGCTGCTCAATATAAAGAATTTAAAAAAAAAAAAATTAAAAAAGCATATCACGGAGGAGAGCAGAGAGACAACCCTGACCAAAATTCCTAATATTAATATATTTCTATGGAAATTACAAATAGCGAAGAAGCATCAATATATGCTACAGCTTATCAAATGTTGATTTGTCATGATAGCTCCCCTTTAATGAAATTATTTTTAAAAAGACCCCTAACAGATTAAATATTGCAGATTACTCTGCTTTGCACAGGTGGAACTGTCAGAATTACTTTTAGACTGATTGATTCACCTGGGTTCACGGTAGGATATTGTTGGGGGGAGAAAAGTGACAAATCGGGGGTACTTGACAGCTTGACTTGAAAGCTCATGATTTTAATAACTGCAGCTAAATATAAATTAGTTATTTGCTGTCTTCCGATTTACAAAAATATATGCAATAACCAGTGGCAGATTCTTAATACTGTTTTAATAAAGGTCATCTCACTTCAAAATCTGTGTGAGTTTCTAGATCATAAAACAATTTGAAAAGACCTGGAAAATAATGTGATCTAAATGATGTGGTTATCATTATGAAAATAAATATATATTTAAATGTACAGTAACCTACCAGGATAATAGTTTGGATTGCGCCGAACTCCATTGCCCTCCATTAATAAATATGAGCAAAGAAGGATGTGAATAAGTGTCTATATTGGTAAAAATTTTTGGAATTTTATTCAAAACAATACACAAAAAATACTCTGCTTTTATGGATATCAAACAATTACAAATCCAGCTGTAAAGTGGAGTCATATAACATTAATTTCCAATTGCAATTAAAAGGATACCACGGATTTCAACAAGAATTGCATTGGTAAAATAAAATGAAAATGTTTTACAGTGACAGTCTATAATCTAGTAACATCATGTGCCACGTGTAGTCAAACTTATGCTAACAGAAACACTGGTCACACGTTTACATCAAATGTTGTGGGCATCCGTTGTCTGCTTCCAATATTAATTACCGTATTTTTCGCTCCATAAGACGCACTTTTTTTCCCCTCAAAAGTGAGGGGAAATGTCTGTGCGTCTTATGGAGCGAATGTGAAGAATTACTTACCTGTCTTGGAGCGTGGGCCGGCTTCACAGCGCGCTCCGCGGTCCAGGAACTTCTATTTCAGGTTCCGGTTTCCGGCGGGACTGAAAGGAAGTGTGCACACTGAGTGTGCACACTTCCTTTCAGTCCCGCCGGAAACCGGAACCTGAAATAGAAGTTCCTGGACCGCGGAGCGCGCTGTGAAGCCGGCCCACGCTCCAAGACAGGTAAGTAATTATGGGACGAGGGGGAGACACTATGGGATAAGGGGAGGGGGACACTATGGGAGAAAGGGAGGGGGAGACACTATGGGAGAAAGGGAGGGGAGACACTATGGGACAAGGGGAGGGGAGGAGACACTATGGGACAAGGGGAGGGGGAGACACTATGGGACAAGGGGAGGGGGACACTATGGGAGAAAGGGAGGGGAGACACTATGGGAGAAGGGGAGGGGGGACACTATGGGAGAAAGGGAGGGGAGACACTATGGGACAAGGGGAGGGGGGGACACTATGGGACAAGGGGAGGGGGGACACTATGGGACAAGGGGAGGGGAGACACTATGGGACAAGGGGAGGGGGAGACACTATGGGACAAGGGGAGGGGGGACACTATGGGAGGGAAAGTGCACTATGGGACAATGGGAGGGGGGGACACTATGGGATCAGAACACTAATGGACAAGGGGAGGAGGGGTTAAAGAACACTATGGGACAGGGTAGGAGGGGTTAACAATCACTATGGGACAGGGTAGGAGGGGTTAACAATCACTATGGGACAGAGGAAAGGGGGGTTAAAGATCATTATGGGACAGGGGAGAAAAAAAAATATTCTGAACAAACTGTCCCATGGTAAGAAACACTATGGAACAGTTTGTTCAGAATATTTTTTTTTCTGGGTTTCCTCCTCTAAAAACTAGGTGCGTCTTATGGTGAGGTGCGTCTTATGGAGCGAAAAATACGGTATATGTTTTGCTTCATTAACACCTCTTTAAAGAGAATTATAAAAATCAGCCAGAGAATCACCCAGACCCAAATGGCACAGTCCAAAGGGGTTTGGCCAATCAGAAAGTGTTACCCTATTGCAATATAAAAGGCAGAGTCAATGGCAACATTATGACCTCCTTTTATTGTATGCAGGGTTTCAATCCATCAAAAAATATTACTAATAATAATTACATTTTCATATTTTCATGTAATGATTGTGAACTTTACAAATGGCTTATACTGATGCAAAGACAACCAAACACCAAGCCCATTATTTGTGGGATCCTTTAGAACAGAGGTTCCCAACCCAGTCCTCAAGTACCCCCCACCAGTCCAAGATTTAGGATCTTGTTTCTAAAAACATTTAGACAAATGGGTTATCCCCACATCCCGGATTGTTAGGGGACACTTGAGGACTAGGTTGGGAACCACTGCCTTAGAACAATCATCACCAGTCTTACAACCTTGTGTCGCCTGACCAGCTATGTGCATTAGCAGATCTATCCCAAAGTTATTTTCCAAAGTAAGAATTGCCCGAAGTTCAATGTGAATTTCAAGTTTAAGGCCAAAATAGTCAAACTGAAAACAGATTTAACTTGGAGAATATTTCTAATTCGGTTATTTTGGCCTACATTTTAAAATTCACTTTGAATTTACTTTGAATCCCCGGCAATTCTCACTTTACCGAATAACGTTAGCAGTGCCACAGTGAGGATCAGCACCATGTACAGCTCCTCTCTATGGTGCTAAAATGGGCAATACAAATTAAATAAGCCCACTTTCTCTACCACTGTTTATTTTATGTGAACTTTCATTTTCTATTAATAGATTAATACAATTGCAATAGCTCAGTAATTAGTGCTGCAGTATCCGTATCTTAGGACAGCACATTTGTTATATCATTGAGACCCCAGGACATATTTGCAAGACGGTAAAAACAAAATCTTCTGTGTCCATTTAAATACGTATATTTTTTTTATTTTTATACATCTTTTTTTTCCAGGAAAAAAACGCTTCAGCACAAATGCTCATTTTATTGTTGTCTCTCATAAGTTATGCAGTAAGTCACATTGCTGTTTTTTTTTAATTTATTTTTTATATATATATAAATTAAGAAAACTTTTGATTTACCGTACACAACTTCCAAACGGGTTACATTAACGTGGCAGATTTTTCATTTAAGAGGAACTGTTTTGTATAAATAATGTCTGCATTTTGTAGAAGAAGCTTCTGTACTGTTTTTTTTGTTAGTTCTCTGGATTAGAAAAGCTGTCAAGAATTTAACAACAGTTATCAAATCTTCCCCGCAGCAGACTCACTGTCAAGGATATGATGGTCAAATGTTTCACATATTGCAATCAAACCATTTGTGTTTGGTTTGAAAAATTCAGAAAAAATAAATAAAAAAAATGTGTCAGCTGAGAAATAATGTAGAGGTAGCCTGAAGCTTTTGGTGCATGTTGATTCAATTACGATGATCTGCTCATATCCTACAGCATTTTTTTTTTCTAAATCAATTTTCATTCTAGCTCAAGGGATATTTTTTGGGTAATGCATAGAAACATCTGTAAGGGTGTTTCAGGTCTGTTGTTTCCGCAAATTTCTTTTTTCCTATTTTTTCACTCTTTTTTTTTTCTGACAGCGAACATTTAAATGCAATAAAAATTTTTATCTACATTATTTATTTTATATTCTGTTGTTGATGTCAGTACTTTGAATTTAAATTAGTTTGAATTCAATTTAATATTAAGCTATATAATAATAACACATAATACAATTAGGTGATACATTTAATTATTCATTTTATTTCTATCTGTTTTGTCCTTTCATTTCTGGCAGAGAGTTCCAAGTTTTTTTTTTTTGCTGTAACAACTGACATTTTCTCAATTTTGATACAAAGTATTTGAGCCCCCGGGCTTATATCCATTTTGAATCCTTAGCAAGCTTCCCGTTGTTTTCCATACCAATTTTAGAAGTACATTTTCTCATTTAACCCACTGAAATTCAATAACGTGATTAAATCACAGGTTTCTTGAATCTATTTATGTTCTGTGCAAAGGAATTATTGAAGAGTCCTTGATTGATATTATTTGTTTCACGCATTAAACACATCTTCCAAAGTTCTAAAGCTATGGTCCAACTCAGGTGCAACCTGCAGTGAAATTTTTGTTTTATTTATTTATCATTATTTATATGTGGATATCATTGGGGCTAGTGTTAGGCTTAGAATTAGGGATATATTTTAGAATTCAGCTTAAGGTTAGGTCTTTTTTGATATTTAGAGTACATTTTATGGATAGCATTTAGAATTAGCTGTAGTTTATCTAGCGGCTGTGAATTATATTATTTAGGATTAGTTTTGTGTTTTTAGAAAACAAAATGTAATTCAAAAACTGATTTTCAGACATAATTTGGGTATCAGTAGAAAGTGATAGTTGGGTTAGCATCGACATGTCATGGACCAGAAGATTTAAGATAACTCAAATGAATGAATTATGACATATAATGACATCTTGTCTCCAAACGGAATCCTAGAAGAACCAGGTAGTCACACTGTACATGCAGTCTTGATCCAGAGTTTGCCTACAACTCAGTAGAGGTAAATATTGGTCTTTCTTTATGACCAATCGGCGCAATAAGGATGTATGAAATGTTAGACAGGATTGAACTCTTTGACTGACAAACGTACATGCAACTCCTCACAACTCTAGTAATCGCTTGCATGCCAGTTGCTATGAAAAATGTCTCCCGTGAGGGAGCAGTCAACAAAAAAAACAAGAGCCTGCAGCTGGCAATCCTTGTGAGATGCTCAATGGTTAAAAATAGCAGTTGTGTTAACGCTATCTTTAAGCCCTCTGGAATGTCAGGCCTGAGGAACCAAAGTATGACACACATTGGCGCAATAACTGGATATTAACAAAAACAAAACATCAGCATACTCTCACTTTATTACTTCATTAAATGTTTAATGCTTTGCTGTATGAAAGAAAAAGAAAAAACCTCTCAATGACAATCGCTTATGCAGTGGAACACATGCAGTGCAACCATCTAAATCCTCATAAAACTGAGATATGTACAAATTCTACTACAGATTACACCAACCTGCTGAGGTTTAAGCCCATGCATGTGTGCCTTAACACAACTGTATATCTAGAGTTCACATACACACTCGATACAATCCTTCACAGCACCTTTTCCTAGATTTCAAAAAGGATTCCACAATACTCTAGTGCTTACATCGTATGTAAATTCTTCATGAGTATACATGGCGTAGAACCGGAGTATGTTTTGAAAGCTGAAGTGCCACCAAGAACTGATCCTCGTGGATGTGTTTTCATCAGTCTCAACTTTGACTAAGCAGTGGATTATAACACATAGCATCAATAGTACCTTGGGACCTTCTAGAACACCCGTAACACCATTTGGTTGTCATAAAGATAACAGTGGAAATTTTTGGGAGACACTTTGAGTGGGAGAGATGGGTTGTTTTTTAACTCCATTTATGTTTGAAGGCCTTCCTTCAGCATGCAACCCACAGCTGATGCATTGGCAAAATGGACTTGCCATGGAGTCCAAATTTCTCTTTTGGTCTTGTCTAGTCAAAGAGGGGAGCAATAGTGGGAAATTTAAACCCAGAGGTTGTAGTTGGCTATTCATAGACACCTCATTTTGCAGTCATTTGGCACTGAACACTTTGTGGTATCACAAACAAAAGCCAATCGAAAATAAATAAATAAATACATTTAGTCATCGATGCATGGTACAGCAATTTCAGACAGATTTGTCTAAGTCACCGAAGTACGTATAAACACGGCAAAAAGCAAAAAAAAACAATTGTTTGATATTGAAAGTGCCATAGAACCTTTCAAATGAAGACGTAGTTACGTAACCTCAGTAAATATGCTTGGAAGAGAATTCATGCCAGAATGTAAATTGACATGAGGTAAAGTTTAATTATTGTTGACAGTTCAACATGTTATCAGCTTTCTGACAATTATTCTAGAAGCTCTATCAACAGAGCAAAAGCGAAACTGCATAATTGACGAGGCTTATTCATTTTTCATGTTTACAGGAAATGTTAAATGACAATATGCAAATATGAGGAGGCCTTAAGATGTGCCTATACATTATAATGTATTCTTCATACGAGTTTAGATCACTATATGGAATGACATTGAAATATGCCTTTCATGTTAATAGGTGTGATGTAAAACTTCTCCTTACAGACAAGAGGGGCTTATTTATTTCCCTGCTTATATTTTTAAAAGGTTCTATATTTATGATAGATAGAATATCAATATTCTAATGTTTTTATAATAATACTAACACATTCTGCATCTCTGTACATGCGAATAGTTGGTAGAAGTTGAAGAGACAATCCCTCTCAAACAATACAAAACTTGACAAACAAATACAGGAGGCGTTAAGAACCCTATTCATGTGAGAACAATCTAGATGGCTTATTTATAGCGTCTGGTGAGCTCACTAAAACGGAACATAAGATAATGTTTTTGCTATTATATGTCACTTACAAGCCACTTGTACATCTGTGCATTGTGAACTTCACAATCTTTACTACACAGCTCAACCAAATTTAGAGCAAGAAGTTGTGTTTGCCGTCCTACTAAAACCTGTAATAATCCAGAAGTTTGTGTTACCTAGTAGCTCTCTGTCAGTAGTGGATGGTGAAGTTTCAAGACCGTGAACATTAGGCACTGCTCCTCAAAATTTCACACTGCCTGATTTGTTGGGACCTGCACACTTAAGGAAACACTCAAAACTCCAATACCACTACAGTGTGTTGTAGTGGTTATGGTGCCAGGAGTGTCCTGACAGCCCCCCCATTGTAAGAAGCCAAACCATTTTAGAACAGTTTGGCCTGTTACCTTGAATCCACCAGACAGAGAACTGGAGTGGCTATGGTTCTTGGAGTCTTCCTTTAACCTCATGTAATCAGTGTCTGAGCCAATCATGTTCTTTTCAAAACCCTAAACATATAGGCTCATGCATTAGGGAGACAACAATCAATTTAACCCCTTAAAGACGGAGGCAATCGCACAAGTTCTGTACCAAAACAAACCTAGAATTTGGTCTATATGTTTGTTTAACCATAGTTCATGTCTTTCATACTAAGTGCACCCACTCATCAAATTTAATTTTGTCCAGGAGAAACAGGGCTTTCATTTCACAGCTAATATTTAAATATGAAACATAATTTAATATGAATAAATGTAAAAAAAAGTGTGAGAAATGAAGAAATTTAATTTTTCTACTGCATGGTATTTTAAATCCCACAGTGTTCATGAGGTCTGCTCACCACGATCCTCTGCTCCAGGGCTCCTGCCTGATGCTCTATAGCCTCTGACGGACGCTCCTTCTTAACCAAGATAGCAGCCACCATGTTGGAAACACAGTAAAAAGAAATAGTGTAATAAAAACAGGCACTAAATATAAAGTTCAAACAGGTACCATACAGTGTGGTGTAATGCAGCTTGTACCACCGTGAAACCAATCACTCCAGTTCCACAATTAGAGCATAGACAAACACAGAGTAATGGAGAACAACGCAATAAAGGAGTGAATAAATAGTGTACCACAAGTGATGTGAATACAATAAAATGAAGTATATACCCCTTAAAATTTCCTGGATATTTCCTAGGAAAAATCAGAGATAAAATCTCATAGGGTAATACAGCTAATAAAATCAATAAGTGAACATAAAGAGACACTGCCGTAATCACACTCACATTTTCCAGAGCCTGTATATATTACTAGCTCAGGTAAGTATGTTTTGGACAGGCTGTATCTCTTCTCTGCTGCCTCCCCTGCACAGATCCCCCTGCCTATCTGACAGATGCCCTCTCCCCCTGCCCCCCTTCACACAACCCCTCTGCCCCCTTCATCCCCTGCACAGATCCCCCTGCCTCCCTGACAGCCCCCTGCTTGCACAGACCCCCCTCTCCCTCTACCTCACCTGCACACATCCCTTCTCCACCCTCCCTCCTCTGCACAGATCCCTCTGCCTTCCTGAGAGCACCCCTCCATGTACAGATGCCCTCTCCCCATGCCTCCCATGCAAACATCCCCACTCCCCCTACTTCCCCTGCACAGATCCCCCTGCCTATATGACTGATCCCTTTCCCCCCTGCCTCCCCTGCACACAACCCCTCTCCCCCCTCCATCCCCTGCACTTTCACAGTTCCCTTCTCTCCGTGCACAGATCCCTTCTCCCCATGCCTTCCAGCACCCTGACAGTCCCCCTCCCTCCATTGCACAGATCCCTTCTCCCCTGCACTCCGTCCCTGCACCTTCCACACACACCCTCCTATGAAGCGCTTCAGTAACAATAATTATTTAAAGGAACACTCTGCCCCATTAAATCACTGTGTAGTAGTTATGCCCCCAATGAATTACATGCATGAATTTTTCATGCATGTATTCATTAGGTGTATATCTTAAAAAACTTGAAAAGGTTGTAAACTGTGTTGAGCTAGAGGCATTGAGTACTTAAAAGAGGTATGTCTGGTGCAGCCACGGATGTCATCGACTGCACCAGACATGATATGGGTCGAGATAGGGGCGGCAAACTCAGGGGCAGCTCTGGGTGGCAAAAGCTCTAGCTACGCCACTGGCTATAGCGGCGAAAAAAGGGTCAAAAAATGTTGTTTTTTTTACACTAGAAAAATATGTAAAAAATACTAATGTACTGATGGCCCAATGCAAAGCCAATAGATATTGTTAATGCAGACTAAGTATGTCTAATGGATCTATATCCAGAGACAATAGGTTATTTTAATAAAAAAAACTCTTGACAAGTTTAGTTTCTAAGCTTCTTAGTAGTATATCCAGCCAGCAAGAGGGGATAAAATTCCAGAACTAATTATAACAGACACAAAATGTTTTCCTAACTCACTCTTATCAGTATTTGTTTCAAAACTGCTGCACCTGTACTGTTTACATTCTTAATGCAATTCGATTTATTGGATTTCGATTTAATACATTCTTCGTTGAAATCTTTAATGCCTTTTTGTTCTCTTTGTTTCTGCATCTATCAAACCATTAAACCATTGGTCACTTCTACTAGGCTAGCAGCAATG
>OW240920.1:24900208-24940208 GCA_933207985.1 Pelobates cultripes | reverse complement strand
ATAAGGCTTTGTACTACCATTAAGAATTCATCATTATATTTGTATGTTTACTTATTAAAGAGCGGTGTTCGTTTTAGCTACAATGGGCAGCAGACACAAAAAAACGAATAACAACCAACAACCACTGGTCTATTAAAATAGTGAAACAAACAAAGAGGTCTACCATGATGTAAGTTTCGGTTTTTGCTTTATTTTTATTGTTACTTTTATCCTTCTTGGTTTTGTTTTTTTGTTTTTTTTTATTACTTAATAAAGTTCTAAAGTATTTTTTTTTTTGGTCAGCTTTGTTTGTTTGTGTTCTGTCATGTTTGTCTTTGTGCATCTATGCTTTTCCCCAAAATTCTGTCTCATTTAAATGCTACCCATATTGTAAACTGGTTCGATATTTAGAAATGTTCTTGTCAACAATAAAACATCAAGCTAAAGCAGGATATCATTTTTTTAAGACTTTATCTTTTTTGTCGGCCATCGGTCAATGCAACTCGAGTGTCGGCTGACATCAACTGCAATTGCTGCCTTTTTTTTTATATTTGTAATAGTTTTCAATAATGCAAAAAAAAAAAAGATTAACTTCAGAGCTAATTTCAGTATGTGTAGACACACATTACAATCTTTAACTTTCTGTTGTTTGGATGTAACACAATATTCATTTTAACTGTTTAAAATTTGTGTATTCAGCAGTGCAATTGCAAAGTGCTTATAAAAGTGCAAAATTATAAAGTGCTTATAAATTGCAATTAGCGGGGAAATCTCATTTTATTTTGGCACATTTCTGAGCATGCATTTTTTACATTGATAGAGCTATTGATTGAACTGTGTGATGCTTCTGCTAAAAATCTTATTAGTGCATTAATTCAACATTTCCTATTGGTTGAAGCGCAGAAGAACTGCTAGCTAAAATATAACGGTGAGTCTGGGTTAATCGTCTTAATATATGCAGCACATGCACAAGTTTGGGAATAAAATGCCAATGCAATTTCATCCAGTAATTATCTGCGGGTACGGAAAAAATAATGTTTTTAATGATTTTAGAAAGCAGGTTGGCAATGCATTACTAATGTTAGCTATAGGGAACATGTAAGGATGCTGGGTCTCATAAAATAAAACATGTACAGGATTATTAATGAAATGGAATATTGTCAGAAAACGATGAGAGTATTGTAAATTTTAGGACATGATAAAAAAAGTTGAAGAATTAGATGACTTGAAGAATTTGTCCGATTCTGCTATTTTGACCTAATATGAATACATTTATTTTAAAATAACCCCATGAAAGAATCCAAGCAGACATCATTGCAATATATTTAAAAGATCTACAGACCAGAATTTATTACTTAGAAACATATAAAGATGAGCTGTCACACATGAAACTAATATTTTTAAAAGGCTCTTCACGCAAATTAATTTACATTCCATAGGGTCATGACGCTTACCAAATGTGTCATGAGCTTTTTAAATTAGTTGCTAGAATTTGGATCAACTCACAGGTAGACTTGAAGCAGTTTGAATCCATTTATAAATCTATTGATAACATCTAGCCTCGTAATAAACAAATGGATGCCTTGTCAATATTTTTATTAATAAGACTATTCTACTGGACTGAGTGGCAAGGAGAACCCCTACAACCAAAGATGAGTTTACAAATTTCGCAAACCACCATCTAAAAATAAATGAACTTGGCACTAACGAACTTCACCTTGCAAGGCTCATTTGGTGAATCATAGCAAGTTCAACCATGGTGGACTTTTCATCCTACGCTCAATTCTACGTCGTTATCTAAAACCATTTTGTTTGTTGCCATTATTGTGTTTTTTTCATTTTTTTTCTACATTTTTGACTGTTTGATTGGGTCGCTTAAATGGAAAAAAAATTTATAACAGAAAGATCTCCTTTGTATTCTCATTAGATATTCCATAACATTCCGAGAAAGATTTATAGCATTTTCATGACCTTGGCAGGACCTTCGTGCTTAACAAAAAGTAAAGGTCGGAGAATTGTCAAGGACAACATGGGAGCACATGGAAGACTTTTCAGTAATGGATATTGGAAAGAAGCAAAGGATTTTATAGGAATGAAGTGCTTACCAACAAAGGTCGAATAAGATTAGAATACTGAATATCGAACAACGTTTCATATGTCAAGTCCAAGGTTATAGACAAGGTTTGTTTACATTAAAAGTCCATGGGGCTGATGAATTGGAAAGATTGCATATAAGCTATGATCTCACACTCCTTCCATAAATTACATTGAATACAATAAAACATGCTGCTTATTAGTCTTAGTCCATGTTTATGGCGAGATCCATTTTCTCTTAAATATTCTTGATGCAGAAACTGCCTACGGTAAATCAAGCAATTCTACAACACATATTATCCTTTTAAATCACCTACAAGGTATCATACGCAAACTAGCTTTCTATTTGGATAGAGTTTAAAAGCTTCTTGAAAACCAGGACATTAATCTCATCGGTAAAATTATATTATTGAGATAAAACTCTCCCAGGTTTGAGTCTCTATAATCTCTGTTAAAAAATGTTCTGTAGATAAGTGCAACTTCTGACTAATGTAGAACACGATAAGGTTCTAATGTAGAATGGCCGTGCATGCGATAACATTTTTTTAAAAAAAAGTAAAACAGCACAGAATAATTTTTCAGAATGATATTTCACAGTATGCCAAATGCTAAAGATCTTTTATCGTTATGTATTTTTATCAACATAGGTAATATTCGGACAAGAGACAGAGAATCTGCCTCATCAGTTTTTTTAATGCCCTCCTTGTAGATTTAGGAATGTGTCACCTTTAAAAGATTTATATAGAGTGGCAGATGGTATATTTTCTCCCTGTGAACACTGTAAGGAGTTTGAATTATCCACATTGTAGAGATGTTTGAAATTATATAAGGGCTGAATAACGTTGATTTCATTATCGTTAGAGCATACGGTAGGCATCTCTAAATATAAAATATAAAATATATCTTAAAGTCTGCTTAAATCCCTTCCTTTAACCCCTTAAGGACCAAATTTCTGGAATAAAAGGGAATCATGACATGTCACATATGTCATGTGTCCTTAAGGGGTTAAGGGGTTAAACTTTGTAAATGTGTTAAAATTGTAATCACATAGAGATAGATAGACAGACAGACAGACAGAATGATAGACAGACAGGTAAAAAGTCTAGCAGACAGCTAGCAAGAAAGAGGAATGTTCACATACCTGCTGTTGGGTCATAGGACGGGTGCGGGACCGGTCCTGGAGCGATCGGCATTGGGAACAGATAGCCATGGATACAGTGCTTGGGATGTGTTTGGCTTGCTTGAAAACAAAATATTTGGTGAACGTTAGTGACTCAGACCAACAAGCCAGACACTAAAATATATTCTGTGGTCAGACAAAGGCCTCAATTTATTCCAAGCTAACCATATGCTTTTTGGGAAGTATATACTCTAAAGAGATGGAAGCAGA
Source organism: Pelobates cultripes (assembly GCA_933207985.1). NCBI lineage: Eukaryota > Metazoa > Chordata > Amphibia > Anura > Pelobatidae > Pelobates > Pelobates cultripes. The sequence continues at coordinate 24,936,745 of OW240920.1, read as the reverse complement.
TTAACCAGCGATTATAAAGACAAAAACCGCCTAAATTGCTCTAATTTAACAGATTGAGCATGTGACGTTTGAGCAAGATCCACCAATTGTTTTTTGGGCTACTAATAAATAATACACCAAATTCAGTAGCAAAATCCTTTCTAAAATCCTGCTGTGAGTCTCATTTGCCAGATCTAACAGTTAAAACTGTGTCTAACACCCAAAGCTTGCAGTCTTTCTTATATTATGTTTTATCATTGCAAATGAATATAAGTGACAGAGAGATCTATGTTTTTGTTTTTTTTAAGTCAGTAAAACATGCAACTTGGAAAGTATCTCCTAGTCAGTTATGTTCTAACTGAAAGGTGGTTATGCAGTTTATTTATATTGTTTATGTGTAGTAAATCTTTTTTATTGGTGCTAATTGGCTACTCCTTGGCTGAAATTGGAGAAGCAATATCTGACAGTCAAACAGCATCAAGATGGATTTAAAGGTCAGTTCAAGGTGGCTTAAGTTGACATTTTCACGTTAACTTTCTCAAACATTCTTGAACTTATCTGGAACTGAATAGAACAAATACTGGTCAATTTCAAGTGGCCGTCTTGCATCAAATGTTAGAGAACTGATATTTTCCCAGATCCCATGGTCTCAGACAGACTGTGTGTCACTGAGTAAATTATAGATTGTTGCCTTATACTGGATTTATACCTATCATTACAGCCTTAACTGTACCAGGGTCGAGATCTGGATTAAAAAGTTTGTGCAGTTAAAGTAGACTTTTGTAGTTCCAGTAGCAGCACACCTCCCAAAATCTCAACTGGACAAAGAGGGACACTTTAAATGTCGGGGTGTGAAATCTTAGGTGACATACTTATAACAATGTATACAACTAAAATTGAATTTAGAGCAAGAACAAAGTATCATATTTACACAGACTGATTTCTAAACACATTTATTGTAATTTATCTCTGTTATACACTTAGACACACCAGCAACACGGAGCTACTACAAAAGAAATCAAATCCCACTGAACGTAAATTGGGCTCCGGAGAGACTTCCTTTCATCTGACCACTTTGTATTGTTATTATTTTTCCAACGAATGGGATATCGCAAGTGACTTCACTGCACTCGATTTCTCTACGATTATCAAATTGGCTGATAAATCTAAACAATTTCCTGACTGACGTGTCATCACTGGAGGAGAGTTTGAAAGAATGGATTGGCTAATTAGAGTAACAGTCCAAAGTGAGTATATGTATTTTAACCCCTTAAGGACACATGACATGTGTGACATGTCATGATTCCTTTTTATTCCAGAGGTTTGGTCCTTAAGGGGTTAAAGCATTTATCTTGTATTTTAATGTGATACTGTTGTAATGTATTTTTAAAAAAAAGTGATAAATTCCCACTACACTGTTTCTTTAAGGAAATTGGTGACCGTGTTATGGTGCATTATATATTAATGGACAACATTAATATTTAAAAAATATATATTTTAACTAAATCAGGATGATATAGTTATGGGAATATCACATTTAAGATTTATTTGTTAATCAGAGAGTTAACAGCTGACTTAGGCTGACTGACCTACACATTTAGGCACGAATCATCAAACTGAAAATACTGAATATGAATTTTTGTCGCTATTTTACTCAGCAGTCAATGTACCTCAACTCAATGTTTAATGAATGAGTGTAGAATCAGCTATCTGCTGTTAGAGACTGGTATATGTGGTTAATGAACAGTTGGTCTCCTACAGAGAGGAGGCTGGATCTTTTACCCCACAACATTCTAAGTAAATGAGTCACTGCAAATGTGCTTCTGTCTTTTAGTATCACTCAAAGACTGGAGAAATTCTCTAAGCTTCAACACAGAGAAACAGTAGCCTAAGCTGTCATTAAAAGCACATGCCTTGATCTGCCCAGTCCTACACTGCAATCTGATTGGCCAAGTACTAACCTAATCATACGTGATTCATGAGTACACCCATAATAAATGAAATGATTGTGGACTAAGAAAGTTGGATTTTTTTTCACGTGACTAGGAGTAAATTCAGCCCATACAAAAAACACCCATATTAAATAATAAAACATTGGACAATAAAAAGAAGTACACCATAAACCATACAGCGGACATTTGTATGTGTTAGGGAGTTAGCAGGCTGTGAGTGCTGGCCCGTCGTTCTGTGTCAAACTGTATTAAGTGCTTTGACAACAAACAAGGTATCTCGGTCACCTGTTACGTTTCCCATCTGCTTTAGCGATGTTACTTTGGTCCATGTATGGACAGCAGTTTAAGGTTGAATACATCAGCTGATGGGTCTAGCCCAGAGATAGGCAACCTTCGGCACTCCAGATGTTTTAGAATGCTGTAGGAGCAGTATGGAAGATGTAGTCCACAAAATCTGGAGTGCATAAAGGCTGCCTACCCCTGGTTTAGCCTATCATTGCTATCAAAGTATTTTCAAAACTGTTAATGTTGAAAGGGTAGCTTCTACATTAGCAATACAGCAAGCAAGCCACCAGGCCATGGGTGCCTGGGGGAGCTCTGCTTTTTGTCAAACTGTTTGACTCAGAAACATTGTTTTTCCTCCTGTCTCTGTGCTGACTGACGGATGAAAAGGGCAGAGTTTAAAATAATGGCTGACAGCAAGCCAAGATGGAGGCACTAAGGGTGGACACAGTAGTGTGGATTTCTGCATTTAATTATATCTTTCAGACCTTGCAAAAAAACATATTTGTTATCAATTTCTGTCCATTCCTCCTAACCTGCCATGACCAATAGCACAGCTGTATATGTTATCCGAAAGCAGGAAAGAGGATTCTGGTAGTTGTAGTATGGGCATACAGTGCTTTGACGTCTGCTAATCAGCTTTTGCCATTACATTTTAATCCTTATACTGATGTGTCAGTTCAAACTCCAGAGATTGCAATGAGTCTAGACTACTCATTGGCCAAGTTACTTCTTGGATTGGGCAAAGTTCAAGACTGATGTGTAGGACATCCACAGAAATAAAGAACATTAAAATTAGTTTCTTTTTCACTCCTTGTTTTTTAAATTTGTTGTTTTAACTTATTTTAAAATGCATTTATTATAAAATGTACACGTCAATTACAGCCTGGAGTGCTCCTTTAAGGAAACATTTTTTACACTATAAATGCGAAAGCTGAACTATATTTCCCATGATGCTCATATAACCTTTAGACTGTCTCGGCATCATGGGAAATGTAGTTCGGGGACATCTGGGATATTATAACACTTCTTGTTGGCATAGGAATCAGACAACAATGGTTTATATGTGTCTACTTTCTGAAACAGTCATTCTCGGATTAACATTAAAAGTTTCAAAAGAATAAAAGACAGCTGTCCCATACCTTTTATACATTTACTACATTAAACAGTTACACTTACTGAACCAAAAGTTCCAAATGGTCTCCTGAACGTCATCCCCATTAAACCAGCACCGCCAAAAGAAGCCTTCGTGGTGAAAGTACAGGGTGGGTATCCTGGGGTCACTTATATTCTGTTGTGAAAAGAGATGAAAATAAATGAGCCTGTTAACTCCCAAACTGGTCTTTATATAGCTTATAAATAGCAAATCTCTCAGGTTGTCTAATGTTCCTTCCTCTTACAACACAGGATGGGTACACAATTCAGATGGTGTCTGCATGTGCGTAGGGTAAGGTTCTTGGATGCACACAGTGTCCATGCAGTTGTCAATACATGCACTCAAATGTACCTCGCAAGGATACGAGCATAGTGATGTGTTAACAGTGTTTGTATTATTTAATATTCTCAAAAGTATGGAGAAATAACCATTTTATGTATGTTTTGGGTTTGTTTTTTTATACATAACACTAAAGGTTAAATACGACCATTGGGATTTATTCCCTTCACATAATATTAAGCCTACAGATTTGTCGCTATATCAGAGTCCAAAACCAGTTCTTAGCTTTGTCTTATTAACAATTACATGTCCCGCTCAATTTTCGCACATTGGCCGTGTTGGTGCCACCATTTTTACAGAGCTGTTTGGCCCAAATAGAAGATTCAAAGCAATATACTATCTCTCCGGCTGGGTGGATCTGATATACATGGGCTTAGTGTCCTTCCTATTTTATATATCTAGGTAGCAAATTACATGAATGAATATACCATATGTTTTATGTTAATTTCCGTATGTTGTTCAGCACTTGATAATCAGAGAGGTTACATCCCAAATTTTAATCATAAACATTATGACATATTTGATAATACATTTTAAGATTAATCGTGTTACAAATTAATATTACCTATAATAGATTAAATGGATACTCTAAGCACCAAAACAACTTTAGCTTAATTAAGTAGTTTTGGTGAATAGATAATGCCCCTGCAGTCTCCCTGTCATTTAGGAGTTAAATCATTTTTGTTTGACACAGCCTTCACGAAAAAAAAAAAGTTTCCTTTTTAATCTGTACAGTGTGTTTACTTTAGAGCTTTGTTTCTCCTGTTCTGTATATTGAACTTTAATCACACAAAGGAGGCTCCTGTAGGGTCTAGCAAGCTGTTAACAGAGCAGGAGATAAAACATTCTAAATTAAATAGAATGTGCAATAAAGTTTAAACTTAAGAACTCTCTTTACAGGAAATGTGTGTCAAGACTGTGTAGGTCACATGCAGGGAAGGAGTGACTAGGGCTGTATAAACAACATGATTTAATTCATGAGACAGCAGGAACATGATCCATACACAAACATCATTCCATTAATGTAAAGTTTTGGTGCTTATAGTGTCCCTGTAAATACACTATCTGTCTTCCTTCCTATAATTCATAACAACAGAGTGAGCAAATTACAGAATGCAGGCTTGTAAGGTGACTAAAATTCAGAGTAGTTTATCTATGATCGTCATTACACTCAATCCTCAAATACATATAACCAGCTTCTAACTCAGTATATTGACATATATTGCACTATATGTCTGAGCATTCAAGGCTATCATTTGAACCTAAATCAGACACTAAGACCCAAGAGGGTCTGATAAATGTTGCAAGGGAGCTAGAACCAGAGCTAAGACGTATCTCTTCTGCACTGTATACCAAAAAAGTGGGTAGAAATCCCATTACAATGAATGTAACAGTCTTACCTGGTTATGAAATCTAATCCAATTAGATAAAATAATAATAAAAAATGTATCAATAGTGACAATAAAAGACAATATAAACCTGCACTGTTGGTGATGAAAATTAACTTCCTTCAATAGAATATTGACAACAAACTAGTGATAGGCATAGTGATTGTTAGGAGTCAACAGGCTACATTTTACACTTGGTGCAAAAAGTGTTACATATACAATGCAATATTGGCCTACATCAATGACCCCTTTGGTTAGAACCAGTTTTTACTTAGGGACTTCAGGGCCCTGTTGCAGCTTCAACACTGTTTGATTAACCTGTTTGTACAATGTACGTACACTGATCAGCCACAACATTAAAGCCATTGACAGTTGAAGAGAATAACATTGATTATATTGTTACAATGGCACCAGCCCAAGGTGGGAGGGAGGGGAGGTAAATTAGGCAGCAAGTGAACAGTTAGTTCTTGAATATCATGTGTTGAAAGCAGGAAACATGGGTAAGTGGAAATATCTGAGTGACTTTGACAAGGGCCAAACAGTGATGGCTAGACAATTGGGTCAGAGCATCTTCAAAACAGCAAGTCTTGTGGGGTGTTCCCGATATGCAGTGGTTCGTATCTGCCAAAAGTGGTGTAAGGAAGGACAACCAGTGAACTGGCTTCCATGTCATGGGCGCCCACGGCTAACGTCTGTTCTGATTAAACAGAAGAGCTACAGTAGCTTAAATTTCTGAAAAACGCAATGCTGATCATGATAGAAAGATGTCAGAACACACAGCGCATACTAGTTTGCTGCTTATGGGGCTGTGTACCAACAGACTGGTCAGAGTGTCCTTGATGACCCCTGTCCACCACCAAAAGTGCCTTCAATTGGGATGTGAGTGTCAGAACTGGACCATGGAGCAATAGAAGAAGGTTTCCTGATCTGATGAATCATGTTTTTTTTAGATCAAGTGGATGGCTGAGTGCGTGTTCATCATTTACCTAGGGAAGAGATGGCAGCAGGAAACACTATGCAACGAAGGTAGGCCCGCTTAGGCAGTATTATGCTCTGGGCAATTTTCTGCTGGAAAACCTATGGTCCTGGCAATCAAGTGGATGTCACTTCGACCAGTACCACCTACCTAGAGATTGTGGCAGACCACATACACCCCACTTCATGGCAATTGATGTCCCTGAGGCAGTGGCCTCTTTCAGCAGGACAATGCACTCTTCCACACTGCAAATATTGTTATGTAAACAATGGTTTGAGGAACATGTTGAAAAGTTCAAGGTGTTGTCTTGGCCTCCACATTCCCCAGATCTCAATCCAACTGAGGATTTCTGGGATGTGATGGAACAACAAATCTGACCCATGGAGGCCCCACCTCACAACTTGCAGGACTTAAATGATTCTGCTGCTAATGTCTTGGTGCAACATACTACAGGACTTGTTCAGAGGTCTTGTGGGGTCCATGCCTAGATACATCAGAGCTATTTCTCTCAGCACAAGTGTGACCTACATGATATTAGTTGCATCAGGTGTGCTTGAAACCTGTTTTGCATATTTCTGATGTTGTGAGAGATTCTATCCAGGGAGTTGAATAATTTTGAGACTGGAGATGTCACCACATTGTTCACTCAGATTTTGTGCATTATGTTTGTAAACATTATTGTGATTGTATTGTCTTTTAAACATTTAGCAATTTATATTGGTGTATGTATTTTCGACTTTTAGACTTTAGATATACACCCATATATTTAGTACCTTGTTTTCTCCCCCTTCCCTTTCTTTTTACATCTATATGAATAAAAGTTAATTTTTAAATTTATTACATTTAGAGCACTCTAAGTCTTTTCCCTTTTTTTGCTCACTACCTAGGTAGTTTACCATGGGTTAACCCCATTTTTGAGTGCTCTCTGAGCTTCCACGCTTTCTCTCTTTTCTCACCTATGGTCCTGGCATTCATGTGGATGTTACTTTGACACAAACCACCTACCTACAGAACGCTGCAGACCATGTACATCCGTTCATGGTAGTGGTGTTCCCTGATGGCAGCAGGGCCGTCTTTAATATTGATTGGACCCTGGGCAAGCATTTGCGTGGGCCCCATGGACCCTGTTCCCCCCACTCCCTGGGATGCAATCAAGCACCCTACCCATTGCAAGGGTGGCCAAAAGGTAGATCACCCTCTGTCATGCAACTCTAACAATGCTTTGACAGCTGGGGCTCTACCATTTTCCCATGCATGCAGGGTTGTATTTAGCACTGAGTAGTGTTTGTGTGTTTAAATGTAAGCATGTTTGTGTATGGAGTATGTCTGTGTGAGTGTAAGGGTGTGTTTGTATGAGGAGATGGCATTTGAATGCAAGCATGCATTTATGCTTGGTGTTGGTTTTTGAATGCAGGGGTGTGCTTATATATAATGTTGCTGTTTAACAAAGAGGTGTGTTTGTATTTACTGTTGAAGTTTGAATTCTGGAATTAATTTGTGTGTAGTGTTGTCATTTGAATGTTGAGATTTATGCACATATACACATGTACTGCCAAACACACAAACACACACTGTGATACACATGCATACACACACTGAAACACATGCAGATACACAGATATACACACTGACACACATACACAACCTGACACACATGCAGATACACTGACAACACAGATAAACACACTGACACACATACAGATACACTGACACTACAGATACACACACTTACATACAGACACACAGATACATACGCACAAAACTTTACACTCTTAAATCCAGTTTCCTGTCTTTGCAGGTACCTTTCCTGGGGTCCAGTGTGCTGGTTGGGGTGCTTGGGAGTTGGGGTCTGGCTCTCCTTGCTGAGTCCCCCCTCGACACTCATCGTCTCTGTGGGAGGAAGTGACTCATGGCCATCACTTCCTTGCATGCTGCTGCTGTTTAAGGGGCCACAGCACCTGACAGGGCCCCTGCTGAGACATGCTCACGGGTATGGGCCACCCGGTGGGCACCCTTAGTGTGTGGGCCCTGGTGCAGCTGCAATAACAGCACCTTGGGCCAATGGAGGGAATTTTTTTTTTACTGGATATGGGCAGTGGTTCCATGGGGAAGCTGCACTGGGCCCCCCTGAGCTCAGTGCAACTGAGCCCAGGGCAGCTGCCCCATTTGCCCCACGTTAAAGATGGCCCTGGATGGCAGTGGCCTCTTTCAGCAGGATTATGCGCCTTGTCACACTGCAAAAACTGCTCAGGAATGGTTTGAGAAACATGACGAAGAGTTCAAAGTGTTGCCTGGCCTCAAAATTCCCCAGATTTCAATCCATTTGATTTGTGGGATGTGCTGGAACAAAATATCTGATCCATGGAGGCCCTATCTTGCATCTTACAGGACTTTAAAAATCTGATGCTAATGTCTTGTGATGCCAGATACCACAAGACATGGACAGATATCTTGTGGAGTCCAAGCCTCAACGCATTTAGAGCTTATATTGGCAGCATGGGTAGGACCTACACAATATATATATACATATATATATATATATATATATATATTTATATTTATATATTTAATGTTGTGTCTGAGTAGTGTATATTAAAAGTGTATATTAAAAAACCTTCATGGCTCTAACTAGTCCTACCCGGTTGGTCTTTAAAACATGTTATAATTAATACATGTTATAATTATTTAAAATTTTACAACTAGTCTTTAATCAATGAACTAAACTTGATTTTGTATGGAATTAACTTGGGGATTGAATATTTGTAGGCCAAAATAGCATAGCTGAAATTCTCTAAAATCCCCAGTTTGGAGACATTATCTAACTCAGCTAATTTTCCACCTCATTCTCATGACCCGAAGAGGGCAGACATACAAATATATTTCATAATGTGACCAGGTAAATAAAAACAGCTCCAAAACACTAATGTAGAAAGACTGCTATGGAGTTATGTTACCTCTTTAAAATATTGTGTTTAATTATTTGTAGGTCTGGACACACTTACACAAACAGATAAGTTTAAACACGAAACTTGTGGAAAACTGGCAAGGGAATTGGAGATTTCAGGCCAATCTACCCACACTTAAATTATTCTCCAAATTTTCACTATTTTGGTCTAAAATGTTCCATTCCTGTTATTCCAAGTTTAGTGAATAAATATCCCCCTTCCCCGTAGCATTCCTTGATCATTACCTCTGCTGGAGAAATGCTTTCATCGATGACCCCACAGTTTTCTGTTGCCAGGAGCCAGTAATCTGTCCCAAATGCAGTAAAAAACAGTAGGATCCCAACTCCACCGATGAGACCAGCTACCAAAGCCACTATTCCAACTTTCATCCTGAAAGGTTCAGTGCAAATGAAAGCACACTCACAAACTTACAATGACAGGGCTTGGGCTGGGGAAAGAGGGGTGCTATTTTAGGACACAGCTTTGGCTTTTTTAATGACTGGTGTAAGTTTCGTAGAGGAGTGGCAGGGGGACTATTAAAAGCAGATGACCTTATTCAAAGGAACAGTTGTGGCTGAAAGAACATTGCAGCTTGACACGAGAATAAACAGTAAACATGAAGATTATTCTGGTTTGTATGGAGAGTGTGTGCTGTTTTTCGCAGATGGGTTCACAAAAACAAAAATAACAAAAACAAGTGTTTTTGCAAGAAGACACCTTTGTTTGTATTTTATTAACATGTTTTTGTCATCTTTGAAGAGTTGAGAATTATGTGTTTATTAATTTGCTCTCTCTCTCTATATATGGTTGTAATTTATTTTTTTATTTTTTTATATACAATGTGTTTTACCAGGAAGAGTACAACTGAGATTTCTTTCATTTTTCTGTCTGTTCTGGACTCTGGTTCACTCAGATAGTACAATCTTGTTACAAGGTTACATATTTCATATACATACAACATAAATAACCATTAGCAGTTGTTACAGGTTTCATTAGATTGGACAGAGAGCTTAATTAGATATTCCTGGCTTGCAGAGAGTGTCGCCTGCCCCTCTTGATGTTAGAGGACTTTTGGTATACCCACACACTCCTATGTATGCACACAAAAAAGTGAGATCCTCATGCACACACACATATATTTCATTATGTGCACACACAGAGACAAGTGCGCACACACATGTTATACACACAGATGATTTTACCCAAACACATGCTTGCACACACACAGGTGCTCATGAATACACCCAGGCTCAGACACTCTGATACGTTCAAATACACAAACTCACAAACACATGCACACTCACATACACACATAGGCATGTATTTTTGGAAATTGTACTCTTCCTCTTTTTGCTTAGTTTTTTCATTGAGTAAGAGAGGGCAAATCAGGGATCTATTTTCCTGCCCCTTCCCTCCCCCCCTCAGCACACACTGCCAGTCTCAATGTTACCATATAAGTAACACCCACTGCCAGTCTCAATGTTACTATATAGGTAACACCCAGTGCCAGCACCCACTGCCAGTCTCAATGTTACTATATAGGTAACACCCAGTGCCAGCACCCACTGCCAGTCTCAATGTTACTATATAGGTAACACCCAGTGCCAGCACCCACTGCCAGTCTTAATGTTACTATATAGGTAACGCCCAGTGCCAGCACCACTGCCAGTCTCAATGTTACTATATAGGTAACACCCAGTGCCAGCACCCACTGCCAGTCTTAATGTTACTATATAGGTAACACCCAGTGCCAGCACCCACTGCCAGTCTCAATGTTACTATATAGGTAACGCCCAGTGCCAGCACCCACTGCCAGTCTCAATGTTACTTTATAGGGATGGCAAAGTTAAGGGCAGTAATTCCAGTGCTCAGCCAACGCTACAATCTACAAGTGCTAAGCAGCCAGTGGTCAATGTTCTGACCAGCAAGCAGAAGTTGTAAGTGTAAGAGACACTTCTCGGCACTTACATCCTCAGGGTCTTTCCCTACCTAAAGTGTATCCTGGTTTCTCTGACGGGTTTTCAACCATTGTTAAAGTCTGTAAATGATTGCTGCATAACCTGTTTCATTTTTGCTACAGGTTTGATTTCTTCCTGCCTCTTGTTTTCCAGTGTTGACAGCTAGAAACTCCTACTTTTTAATTTTGGGTTATTATTTAATATTTAATGTGAGAAAACTAGCAGGGATTTCGAGGTTTTCTCTGGTTATTCGTTTATTTTCCCTTCATTCATCTATTTGAAGCATTATTGGTTCGGTAGATTAAAACTACCGAACACCGACCACCCTCCTGGCTCATTAACTTCAAAGGGGAACCGTCAATTGAGCACTCTCTCGGGATCGCCATCTTGTTTGCACGAAAGGAGGCAGCGTGACTTGGTGGCCGAGTGTCTAAAACTAAAATCGGACACTCGACTTCCCAAACACCGCTGAAAGTATACGAACGCCTGCTTCTTTTTGTTGCCGAACAGCTAGGAGAGCGCCGTTCGGTAGTTTGGTTCCGCTGAACAAGGGGAACAATCACCCCTATGAGCCAGGAGGCTCCGTTCGTGGATTATTTTGTTTATTTAACATTTTCGAAATTGACCGACCACATACACTGAATTCGTGGAACTATTTTGGGCAGGAGCCTCGTGTGCGGTCGGTGAACTAAGACTTCCACACTTTTTAAAAACCCCTGAACTGATCTGGGTGAAATTTGAATATGTTGGTCTCCCAGATCGGGGCTATCAGGGGATATGTAATTTTTGGGGATACCTTAGAGTTAAAGGGGTGTTCTGAGTTTTGGGTAAAATGTGTTCCCTTTTCCTGGAGATAGTTGGGTTATCCCTTAGCTTATCTCATTATCTCCCAGGCAGAGAGAGGAAGTGTTTTATTGTAACTGTACAACGTGATTTTGCTTGAGTACTGTGGGAGGTCCTCTTGCAGGGGGACCTCCATAAAAGCCCATGTGGTCTCAATAAACACCATTCTTGTTACACCCTTCATCATGTTTCGGCTGGTGTTTGGGTACCTGATTGATATTTGGGAGAGCTGCACTAGAGGATTTTGTGTCTTTGGGATTTAACTAACGAATAAAGAACCGAACTGTGAGCTATACTCACTCTGACTCTCGGCCGTTCCACTCAAATCATACGAACCACTAGCTACCCCTTCAGGGTTTGTTACATTTAATATTGTGGTATAGAAAAGGAAATAGATGCATGAATACATTAAAGTACATTAATATCAGGATAAGTTACCCAGCACAGGACAGAATGGCTGGGCTTAACTTACAAAGTACAGATAATAAACGATGTCAAGATACGAACCAAAGGCTGGTGCCAATCATTGATTATGGGAATGTAGTATTTGCATCTGCTTCGCAATCCCACATTAATAAACTCAATACATTGTATAACTCATTCTGCCGATTTGTGTTACAATGTAATTACAGGACCCACCATTGTGACATGCTAGAAGAACTAAACTGGCTGTCGCTGGAATCCAGACGCACCCTTCATCTTTCCAGCCTTGTGTTTAAGAGCTTTTCTGGGAAACTCCCACCCTACCTGAGCGAAATGCTCTCCTCGGCTGTTCCCACCTCCTATAACCTCCGATCCAGTACCAACACTTTATTTAGTCTAGCTCAATACAAGAAGAAAGCAGCCCGATCCTCCTTGTCCTACAGAGCACCGCAATTGTGGAACGACCTCCCGCACACTTTAAAATCTTACCTAAGCCTAAAGTCCTTTAAGAGATCCCTCTCTACATACCTCAAAACAGAATGCACGTGTTACGGTTGATTATATATTTCCTACCTGTTTTATGTTAAATTTTGTATATATTGTGTATTAATATTGTTTTTGTATTTTATTGTACCCTAATGTAACAATGCAATGATTTGTGGACCCATGACATACTTGCAAACGAGAGAAATCTCAATGTATCTTTCCTGGTAAAATATTTTATAAATAAATAAATATCATGGATTATAGAAAACCATGACAGCGCAAGGATTGGATCAAGACAATAAGTTTGTATATGCACAGAAACCCACCAGATGGCCAACTTCATAACTGTGCTGTTGAATGTACGCACATGACGTTGCAACAATGACATAATCATGCTAGAAGCATTTGATGCGCAGACGTCATGAAAGGAGGTGGGACCACAGCGTTCTGTGTCCATGTCAAAATTAGAAGACACAGAAAATGCCCAGGAGACCATGGGCACATCAAGACAGTGTCCATTTGGCAGAACGACCACGGCATTTATGATAATTTTACAATAATACTGCATACAAAAAAAAGAAAAGAATTAAAACAATGAAAATATGTTTTTTAAGTTAATAGAAATGTTGTTATTCAAAATGGCATCCCTTCATATTAACCTTTATAGTGTCTTTGTAACATTTGTCTAGAAACAGCTTAGAATATCATAGGATGTAGTTAAACTATCTTATTATCACACCTTGCAGAGGCCCATGGGGATATAAATAAAAACCTCTGTGGGCAATATTTAAAAAATAAAGCAAGCACTGTGGAAACAATGGAATGCCCTGCTGATTGCGCCCAGGGCTGGCCCATCCACTGGCCCCTGTGGGGCCCCGGCTCCAGGCGGCACTTTTACAGGGGCGACATTTTGCCACTGTTGTGTGGCCTGGGCTGCCTATGTATATATATATATATATATATATATATATATATATAGCGATATATATATAGCGATATATTTATTTAGCGATATGTATGCCCCCGCTATCTTGTCCTGTGGAGAAGGGGTCCAAGGTCTGATCTTCTCCTCCTGCAGCGTCATATCTGCTCATTTCATAACACCGCGAGAGTGTTGCCGTGGATTACCATGGCAACGCTCAGGCGTGCATTACGTGCCCTGCAGAGCATTGCCATAGCAACCCGCGGCTCGCCAGAGAGAAGAAGACATGAAGCTGCAGGAGGAAGATTAGATCACTGGGCCCCCTCTCCACAGGACACAGCAAAATGTGCCACTGGACCACCATGGAAACTAGTGTCCCCCTCTCTGACCGCAGGTAAGAGTCAAGGAGGGGGAAATACACTAAATCATACTTTATTTTAAAAACTGATCACCCCTCACAGCCTCACTACACACACTACATGTACTACACACAGACACACATACACTGCACACACTACATACACTACACACAGACACTGCACACACTACATGCAGTACACACAGACACTGCATTTACTACACACACTAAATGCACTACACAACATCACCTACAAAGATACTGCACCCACTACACTGCATCAACACATACACTGCATCCACTACACACACACTGTATCCACTATACACACTGCATACAATACATTCACTATACACACTGCATACAATACATTCACTATACACACTGCATACAATAGACACACTGTATCTCCTAGTTGTGTGCGAGGTTTGGGCGGATGGGGAGTTGGGGGCAGCATTTCATCCTATGACCCAGGCAGCACAGGTTCTTGAGCCGGCCTTGATTGCGCCACTAAAACTTTGTCCATTTCTGCTTTTTATACATAATGGCCCATCTGTAGGATACAAAAAATGATCATTTGGCAAGAATTTAAAGTCCATTACACCCCTTATTGAGATGCGTTTAACTATTTATTTTACATTTCAATATTTATATATATATATTTGAATTTTATCCATAACTGTATTACATTTATTAACATATATATATAACATATATATGTATTTATTCTTGTTATTTTGCCTTTCAGTGAGATTCTGTCAGTGCCCCTGAGGTCTCTGTAAGAAAAAGCCAATAAAAATGCAATGAATGAATTATGCTTTGGTAGCAATGTAATGCTACTGCATTAAACAAAGGGGCATAACTAATCATTAATTGCCCCCCTGGTGTATTGTGCTTGGTGTTTGTCACTTGATATGAATGATGCGATCATAAAATTCCAGCTTGTTTGGGTTTCGAACTGGCGCCTGTTCTAAACATTATTTCCCATAAAATTCTTTGCAACAAAAATATTTTTCAAAGATAAATGAAATGTCTCTAAAGTTGTCGTTGATGTACAAGACTAGGAGATTTTTTATTGTCAGGCATTCATTTTGGGACACAAAATATTATAAATATCCAAATTTATAATCTCATTATTTCTACTCGAAAACTTGACTTATTAATTGCGCAATAAAAAAAGGAAATACAAATATTTTATCTTTATAAGTCGTAATTTGGAAAGAGATATATAGAGATTTTTTGGCAAGTCAAGATAAGTGTAACTTTTACAGTATTATTAACCATAAAAAATATTTTAAATTGTATTCTTTTCTAGCAGTTAGAAAATGAATTCATATTAATAGAGCAAAAAAACAAGACAGAAAAAAGCGAAGAAATTGCACCAAAACAACCTTTAAAAAGTGGTTTTAATGAATAGATCATGCCCCTGCAGTCTTATTGCTCAATTCTCTTCTGACATTTAAGAGTTAAAACACTTTGACTGTCACAGTCACACATTCACTGCCTGTGACCTATACAGTCTTCCTACACATTTCTTGTAATGTGAGATCTAATGTTTAAACTTCCTTTGTTGCACAGTCTGTTTGATTTAGAATTTCGTGTCTGCTTGTCTGTTAATAACCTGCTAAAGTCTGTAGGAGTCATTGTGATTAAAGTACAATTAACAAAACAGGGGATGATAACCTCTAAAATAAACAGACTGTGCTGTCACATCTGATTGAAAATGAAAAAAAAAATCCAAGTTGGGAGTCACAGCCAGAAGAGGTGTCGCTACGACTGCATGGACAGAAACAAAAGTGATTTAACTCCTAAATGGCTGAGAACTATCTATACAATAGAAGCACCTACATCAAGCTAAAGTTGTTTTGGTGCTTATAGTATCCCTTTACTATTTCTGACCAGTATTCATCGAGTACCTCCTATGAGCTTATTTCCACTCTTAATGCTGCATTTGGCCAGCCTTTTGCTACTCCCTAAAGTGCAACTTGTCGATACTGCTGGTAGGTAAGGACCGTTTACAGACTGCCAAATTTCACAAGTATGATGTACGCATGCTCACAACAAGCCTTATTTACCTGCAAGTTGTGGTCACTATGTTGATAACTTACGCAGAGTGTGTTTACTAGTATGTGGCTAATCTGCGCTGGTCAGAATCTTTGCAAACAGATGTTATTAGTGGCCAGCTGCATGGATGTCCACTACATAGGGCAAGAGGATTAAATGTGGTCTTAGAATATCAGGGCCTATACACTTTGCGGCTTTTCCTTTACCTAGGAAATGTTCTCTGGACAGTACGGGCCAGCTGGTAAAATTTGCAAGATGATCGGAAAGCTGATGGCAGCAAGTAGCTGGTAATACTACAGCTTGTATTTACTGACACGACTGGAAACAAACTCATAGTCTGCATCCTTGTACAACACAAACAAATAAATCATGACAAACAGAAACAGTACACGTATGAAGTTTCTTACCAAAATGAGCTAACAATCTGCAGCAGAGATTGCCAAATGTTAGACCTTTAACTGCCTAGTTACTAATAATGTGTGAGGTAGCTACAGATTAAAAATATGACAAACAGAAGAGGCATACCATGATATAAGAAGTATAAGGAGATTAATTCCATAGCAACATGTTATGTTATGTTAAATTATTTACTAGAGGAATTTTGTAGTGGATCGATGTCTCGAGCATTGGAACCAAATGGTTCCGTATTCTGGCATTGCAAAATACTGACCAATGCTGTACTGTTGGTGTTCCTGTTGGTGAGACTGATTGTATATGGAACAGTAAAGGAGAAATCAAGGTCAACAGTAACACCAGTTAAGGGAGTGTGTGGGCCTGAAAGGAGAGTAACAATGGGTGGTTGGTGCATAGAGGATGTAAGATAAGAATGTTGGTTTGTGAATTTTGAGTTCCGGAAAGTGGACAGTTATCCATTTACAGAGATGGGGGAATGTTCATCACTTTTATAATGCCTTCTCATTTTTGTACCAGGTGTAACAGTTCCAGGGCAACGCACAGAAAGGTATGGAAAGTTGCCAAGGGCACTCAAAACATTTTTACACTGTTGAACAGTTATGCTAGCACCGCTACTTAATATGTTAGTACAACATCTATGCAGGATCTAAGCTAGAAGAATGACTTGGAAGGGCTGGCCCTTTTATGCCTGCAAAACATGTAATATATTATCATGAAGCAAAACCACAGCAGACAAACTATATTTAAAGCCATAATTACCCACATGAAGACATGTGGTGTTAGATATTTTTGGAGCAGACCACAGAGGAAGACACAATGTCTATTTTTGATTAATTGCATGAGTTCTGTTAAAGAAATAAGAACTGTGAGTTTTGTTAAATAGTTCCAATTACAAATAAAGATGCATACCTTAGTGGAGAATAAGTACAAAACATGCAGGAATCGAGACATACCACCACCTGGTCAGTAACTTTGTGAACTCTTGATGGCCAGCAGGTTTCAAAGATAACATATGACATTTTGTTAAGTGATTCACAAAGTAAAATTATTGACTTCATATAGTACAAGATGGTTGTCCAACCTTAGCTCACCAACCAGTTTCAGACTACCTTACTAAGGCTTTGTTTGCATTTATTTACCCACCTTGAGAAAGTCACTAAAATGGTGAAACTATTTGTAAAATTAGGTATAGTTAATGCTGAGATCATTCATTCAGTAACTGCTGAATATCGGTAAACATTTACAGTTTAGTAACTAGAGCAACACGTTTAACAAACATTGTAATGTGTAGCTGGTATTGGATGTATCGACCCATACACCAGAACTTAGGCTAATTGAAGGTACACTAAAACATAGAAACATAGAATGTGACGGCGGATAAGAACCATTCGGGCCATATAGTCTGCCCAATTTCTAAATACTTTCATCAGTCCCTAGCCTTATCTTATAGCTAGGAGAGCCTTATGCCTATCCCACACATTCTTAAACTCCTTCACTGTGTTAACCTCTACCACTTTAGCTGGAAGGCTATTCCATGCATCCACTACCCTCTCAGTAAAGTAATACTTTCTGGTATTATTTTTAAACCTTTGCCCCTCTAATTTAAGACTATGTCCTCTTGTTGTGATAGTTTGTCTTCTTTTAAATATAATCTCCTCCTTTACTGTGTTGATTCCCTTTATGTATTTAAATGTTTCTATCATATCCCCCCTGTCTCGTCTTTCCTCCAAGCTATACATGTTAAGATCCTTTAACCTTTCAGGGTAAGTTCTATCCTGCAATCCGTGAACCAGTTTAGTAGCCCTTCTCTGAACTCTTTTCAAAGTATCAATATCCTTCCAGTACAATACTCCAAGTGAGGTCTCACCAGTGTTCTGTACAATGGCATGAGTACTTCCCTCTTTCTACTGCTAATACTTCTCCCTATACAACCAAGCATTCTGCTAGCATTTCCTGCTGCTCTATTACATTGTCTACCTACCTTTAAGTCATCAGAAATAATCACCTCTAAATCCCTTTCCTCAGATGTTGAGGTTAGGACTCTATCAAATATTCTGTACTCTGCCCTTGGGTTTTTACGTCCAAGATGCATTATCTTGCACTTATCCACTTTTGTGCCCATTAATTTCACAGAGAGAAACTTCTAGCCTATATTTATCAAGGTGACAAATAAATAGAAATCACCAGCAGAGTAATTGTAGAAATTCTGGAGATAGTCATCTCTTATTATCTACATCTTAATGACTAAGGATGAGCTGAGACACGCGGCCTTATGGATACAATGAATATTATTCATATAGTCGAATAAAGCAACTACATTTAATTCATTCATTGAAGATCTGTGTGACTTTTAATTCTATCTACATATAATAAGTCTCAAAGGGTCCAATGGTCATATCTTGTGCTTTGCCACGATGCCGATTCTGAATATTAATTTTCAATTTATAAGAAAGCCATTTCCCCCAGGACAAAGGACAAAGGACAGAATGAGAGAGAGAGAGAAGGTTAGGATCAGTGGACCAGATGAAGGAGAGGAAAGGACAGACAAGACAGGAAAGAAGAATGATGCAGAGACATTAAATAGATTGACTGTTTGAGTCTGGGGCTTTAAATTGCAGACCCACTGATGGTAGCCTATGGCTTATATGGAATTATGGAACTTGTATTTCAGTAACAGCTAGAATGTTGAATGGGTGACATTATGTACTAAATGTAACCACTTCAGAACCAGGGCTACGCAAATCCTTTTGTTTTCATGGCGGACCGGAAGGGTTTTTGAAGTCGAACAACATTCAACGCAACCATTCACTTACTTGCAGATGGCCTAGTGTTAATCATTCTTTTATTTAGTAACCAGCTATATTACTGTGTAAATACCGTATGCAATATTCAGCCATAAAAATATATCACCCTATTAAGATGAGGCTTTGTGCTAGCGTTTATTTTTTAAGTGTTTTACATTGAGAGGATTGCTAATGTAATTTTCATTAAGTTAGTTCCAAAAGAGACAGTCTAACTACAAGTCCCAAACTCAAAAATAACTGGACTAAGGTATGATCAGTCCCCTGTTTCTAAAACTAAAGTAAAATAGAATGTTCAATATCTTTAGCCCCCCTCCACTAAAAAAGGATCAACGGATGTCCAGTCCCATGGCCTAAATAGTTAATATATATTCTATATTTTGCTTTGGGTTCCTGAACCCTTAGCCACGAACCCCCCAATCCAACTCCCAACCTCAAACTTAGAAATATTTCTGTCTCGTATTGTGCAACAGGGTGCAGTTGTTTTGGTCTTCACTATAAACCTATATAATCCAATAAAAAAATAACCTAAAATTTTTGGGGACCATTTATTTTACTCTAAAAAACTAATTCTTAATAAAAACTCCATTTAAGAAAAACAATTTTTTTTAGCAATTTAGTTGATATTGTCTGCAGCATTTGACATCCCACCCCTTATTCCCCAGTGCAGACTTTCAGTCAGAAGATTCACATGGAGCGTGAACCTGCATGTACTCGTGATCGCGACTTTCCTATGCTGGTCAGAGAGATGTATTAAAGTTCACCTGCCAATTCCATTATCTCTGTTGAGCTAACGTAAGAGGAAGAAAACCTCCCTTGATGTCAGTCAGACAGTGTTTCCGCCCCTAATTATAAAACTGCTGAATTGTACTGAAATAGACACTTCTATAAACTGTCGAGAAAATGACAGACTCCACACTCACAAAGCATTGGTGTTCCACACACGGGTAAAATAGAAAACTGCCCCTGGCAGCCCAGAAAGAGCACATCAGTAGAGCTGCCATTATGGGTTCCATTAGTGATCACTGGCAATGCCCCCTTGAAGGCATGCCCACCTATTGCTAATTGCTTACAAAATCCAAAATTGGTGTTGCAGAGCTAATATTTAAATGTTTGATTGGTAATGTATACCAGATACATGATTTAAATGTGAATTAAAGTCTGCATAGAAATACCATCTTTACAAGAGGTATAAATATTTACCGAACTTTAAAGATAAAATGTTGTTATGAATTAAAAGGAACAGGCCCCTCTATCTTGTACGAATGCTATTTTATGAGAAATTCTCTTCTCAAACACAAGTTAACCTAAAACAGTAAAGCTCATATTTGTGCTATTTCCTACAGATGCAATTAATCAACAAATGAGAAAAAAATGAAAAAATGCATCAATAAATCATGGACTTTAGCAGCTCAACATTTGCCATTCTTAGGTCTGGGACAAAGCTTTCGCTACTTCCTGGTTTGATTAGCTACTAATTTGTTCCTACATCTGCCAAAAGAACACAATTTTAAGTTTACTAGGCACATGTGAAAGCCATGATGATTCAATTTTAACAACATTAGAGACATTGAATCTTGCATTTTTTGAATATTTCTTCCAGAGGGCTATTTCAGGATAATAAGCTGAATGAACCCATCTGATTATCCCTGATACAGATGTCAAAATTTTCTATTTTCGGTAGAGCTTCTTAAAACTATTGTTGGTAAGAGAGTAATCATATAATCAGAAAAAATATTTTTCTTAATGGGTCGACATTTTCTTTCAATGGAAAATCTGCATCCACTTCAAAGATTCTGAGAAATGGGAATGTTTTTTGGTTAGCGGCTGCCGAGTGAATCATTCAACTTGTCATTACCGAATAATATTTGGGAGGAAATTGACGCCTATATTTCCGCCTAATATATGTGCCTATATTTGATATACGACTTCTTAATAAAAAACATTCCGTAAATATCAGGAATAAAAAAACATTTGACCAATGGAGAGTTAGTTGTTGGAAATATTGTGTCAAAATGTGAAAACTTGAAAAAGTCTTAAGTTCGTTATTTGGCAACAGAATAGGGTGCATAAAGGGACATACATGTAAATGTTGGTAGCGCACACATATGCTCACTGATGTATGTAAAATACTCAATGGTACATGCTCCACTATGCATTCATGCGAAGGCACAATGGTAGACCACATAGGCTAATTTGGTCACCCATATCTTTTATTTACTCTTTCATGTCTAATTAAATGACGGCTACTGCCATGCTTGCTTATCTCCTTATTAGGAAGAGACACCTATAAAATGCATAATTAAGTGGCGTCATAAGTGAAATGAAGAGGGCTGTTTGAGGTGTTCATAGTACCCAATACAACCCTGAGCCCATGCTCCCCATTCCCCTTACACCGTGTACATCATGGCATGTCATGGGCAATCCCCACTTCGTTATATATATTTTTAATACATTATGTCAGTCCCATTTCTATAGTTGGATATAGATGGGACATGCTCTGCTCTTACGGTGTTTGTGAAATGAAACCATAGGTTATTCAATAGTTGATCATGTACATTGATAGTATTTACAGGGACTAATGCATTATAAAATAAGGAAAATGGTTTGCCTTTGATGTTCCTTCTTATAATTAAAACTGCAAATCCAAGCATGCAAGGGTGAATAAATGAAAGAGACTTTGCACAATTTGAGTAATTAATAGGATTTTATTTGACATACTTGTTATGTCATTACACCTGTGCGTTACATTCCTAGCAGTGTATAAAGGGCTACAACATATGTAAAAGCTAATTTGATTTGTAACTATACGCTTTGACAAGCACAGTTTTTACAAACAGCCTCCAAACTGGCCATTTTTCTCTTCCAGTCATTAGCATCGAAGAATAATTGGGGCTTTAGTAGTATATTGCGTAAGGGTACTCTACTTTTCATCAAACCAAGGAGGCCCTACAACTGGCTTATCTTTCGTGGTCTGCACAAACGTCACAGGGATAATCCAGATTGGAGCCCACTAATGATTTTGAATTAATTATATAAATTATGCATTAAAAACAGCAGAAAAATAAAAACATATAAAAACTTACTCAGATAGGAAGTTCCTGCATTTACTGCAAATCCTCAGGCTCTGCAGCTTCTGTAGTCAATTCTAAACAGACCAGGAAGTGACTTAGACAGTCCTGACCGTAGTATATGTTTCTATGGCAATACTAAGTATATCCCATAAAGCCCTAGACAGAAGGACTTTATAGGCACATGTAGTGTGGCTGATAGCTCTTTATCGATGACAGGTGATGACTGCCATGAAGGATGACCTCACATATAGCTGAATTATTGGAATGGAATGGATTGGAATTGAAGCACTTTAGGTTGGAAGAGAGTGGCAAACAGGATAGGCTTTTGGAACTAAAATATTTATTATGAAAAAAAAACACAAATAAACAGAAGAACACTTAAAACTTTTTGGGGTGGTGGTAATATGACCTCAGTGACAATTTTACCAAAAGTTTCAGTTGGTCCAAATGTAGTTCTAGATCAGTCAATGGTAACTGAATAAACCAATAAGGCCCTTTCTTGTGTTAAATCACTGTTTTACTATTCCCTATACATTTCTTTCTTCTTCAATAGCATCATATGGGTCTTCAAAATCCACAGGAGACTCTGCACAAGGTGACTGGTCTCTCAGATACTTTGCTGATGTTTCTGGTCCCCCAACTGAAAAAGCATAAAAATAAATTATTTCTATAATCATAACCCTGAAAAGAAGAAATTCAAGCACAATGATTGTACCAGGAAGAGAAAGGATACCTTGAGATTGTATCTAATTTTCAAGTATGTCCTGAGATATGTTATTATGTCCCAACTCAGCACTGCTGTTTTTAATGTAATTTTTAGAGAAGAGAACTTTTTAACTTGGTTTTAGCTAAATCTCACTTGCTACATCTGGCAGGGTTTACTGCTTTTCAATTGATGGTTGACAGCTAAAAAAAAATACAATATTGGGGTGCTGCAATAGTGACATTCATATGAACTCCAAACATGATGAGGCTGGTTGACTGTTCTCTATCCATCCAACAGTAAACAGTTATTTAAATGTCTAAAATAATCTCTAAAAAATGCCTGCCGTGGGTTTGTTTATTCAAGGTGACACTAATTATTATTATTATTATTATTATTGCTATTTACATTGCATCATCAGATTCTGTAGCGCTTTACAATATTATAAGAGGGGGGATTTAACTATAAATAGGACAATTACAAGAAAACTTACAGGAAAGATAGGTTGAAGAGGACCCTGCTCAAACAAGCTTACAGTCTATAGGAGGTGGAGTGTAGAACACAATAGGACAGAAAATAGCAATCAAATAAGGTGGGAGTGAAGCAGAGCTGGAGGAGAGAGTAGAGTGCTGCCCTTTAGGGGAGAGCAAGAGACAGGTATGTAAGGTAGAGGTTACTCTGGGAGGCCATAAGCTTTCCTAAAGAGATGGGTTTTAAGGCACTTCTTAAACGATTGAAGACTAGAGAGTCTGATGGGGGTATGCAGGCTATTCCATAGGAAGGGAGCCACCTGCAAGAAGTCCTAAAAGCGTGTGTTGGCCGTACAGGTGCGAGCAGCGGACAGGAGAAGGTCACGGGCAGAGCGGAGAGACCGAGAAGGGGCATACCTATGGATCTGTGAAGAGATATTAGTGGGGCTAGAATTGTTCAGTGCTTTATAGGTATGGGTCAGCACTATGAATTGACTCCTATAGGATACAGAAAGCCAATGTAAGGACTGAAAGAGGGGTGAGTGTAAGAGGACCGACTAGAGAGGAAAATCCATCTGGCTGCAGCATTCATTACAAACTGTAGCAGGGAAATACTGTTTTTGGAAGTTGGTATCTATTCGGGTTGGTGATAGGGGATTTTGGTTGGTCTGTGAAGCCATGATTTTTGTGTGTGAATCTTGTTCTTTGTGGTCTTGGGGAAAAGTCTTTATATGTTTTATTGGTTTCATTTCTATAGGAAGTGTGGTTGCTATAATCATAGCGATTCTTGTAGTCATGATAATGAGGTGAGTGTGCAGGCTCTCTTTGAGAAACTTGGTGATTTTGTCTGGGGTGTCTGTTTAATAAAGGCTGGGGTATTGATGGTTAATGGGATCTGTCTGTGTTCTCATAGTAAGATTTTGAATAGTGGTAGGGTCTAGACTTGGGCATTTCAGAAATTTTCGTTTCGTACGAATGTATTCGTACGAAAAAGAAAATACTTTAGTCAGAACCGAATTTCGTCAATTCTTTCATTCGTTTTCGTACGATATTCGGTAGTATTTTCGTTTCGGCTAAACTTGTTTGTTCATTCGGCGCGATTTAATTGAGCCAAATGAATTGAATACATAAAACTATGTTCCCTAATCCCTAAATACCGAATAGCTTCAACCGAACTCAGTAAAACCATTCGTTTCAAATGTTGTACATTGCTAACAACATGGCATTGATTGAATTGTATTACGCTTAAAACTCCCGAACCGTCAAATGCACGAACGCTGGCATTCGCATGAAAATGTATTGGCGCTATTAGTAAATTACCGAACACCATTCACTATAGTCATTCGTATGTCGAATGGTATTGCAAATACAATGCAATCATAAAAGTCAGTTCCCTAATCCCTAAATAGCGAATAGCCTCAAGTGAACGCAGTAAAACCATTCATTCGTTTACATTTTCGTACATTGATCTCCCAACACATGGCATTGAACAATGTTCTAATCTATTTACGCCTAAAACTCCCGAACAAATTCCCGAACCGTCAAATGCACGAACACTGCCGTTCGCATGAAAATGTATTGGCACTATTAGTAAACTACCGAACACCACTTACAATAGTCATTCGCATGTCGAATGACATTGCAAATGCAATGCATTGCTTTTGCTTAGTTTCTTGGGCTCATGAATCATCATGCTTCCCTGACAGGTGGTACTGGCAACACAGTATCATTTTATAAGGGAGTGGGAAAGAAGTAGTAGCCAATTAAATAGGCTTTTACATACTGCCAGACAAAACTGTAGAAAAAAAAAGTATCAACTCAAGGCAGTCCTTCAATGCAAAATCTATCCAGATTTTCTATAGGCCAGCCATTCAGCCATTTTGGAGCTCAGCCAGCCCACCACCCTGTCAGCCATTTTAGGCACTTGAACACTGAGCCTGCCAGAAGTGGCCATGTCCTCCTCCAGCTCCTCAAGTGAGATAGAAGTCATGGATGTAGTGGAGGGGGGCATTGGCCACTCTGGCCAGGAGATAGGAGAAGCAAGTGGGAGAAGCAAGCAGAAGCAGAGGCAGCCCAGGATCTTAAAAAGAGCAGATCCTGGGAGGAAGAATAAATATGCAGATAGCTTTCGTGCAGAGGAGAATACAGTACTGGTAAACAAACTTTGCCAGTACTACCAATGTATATTTGGGGGAGCAGCCAAAAAGAGTTCCAGAGCACAGAAGGAAAATCGGTGGAGGAAGATTGTGGCAGCGGTGAATGCTGTTGGAGGGAACAACCGCACCGAGGACGTGGTGAAGAAACGGTAAGTGCACTTATATTCCTAAAAAATAATTTTCTTTATGCCATGTTTTATTAAAACTTTTTTTTTTCCTCCATGTGCTTTTGCTACACACACCCACTAGTGGCAGCTATGCTTTTAAAGTCTTTTAAAAGTGAGGGTTGGGTCACTTAAGCACATAGAGGGAAAAAACACCATGTGCTTTAAAGGAACACTATAGTGATAGGAATACATGTTTGCATTCCTGTCACTATAACTGTGAAAACACAGTTTAACCTCCCTCTCAGCAATGTAACTGTAATTAAAGGGACACTCCAGTGCCAGGAGAACAAACCGCCTCCCACCCCTCATCCCAGGGGGAGACCAATTGTGCATGCGCTGCCGCCGGCGGGGTGAGACCTAATGCGCATGCGCTGCAATGCTGCACATGCACATTAGACCTCCCCATAGGAAAGCATTGAAAAATGCTTTCCTATGGGGGTTTCAGCGACGCCACTAGAGGAGGAGTTAACCCTGCAAGGTAAATATTGCAGTTTATGAAAACTGCAATATTTATTTACAGTTGCAGGGTTAAGGGTAGTGGGAGTTGGCACCCAGAAGTGGTCTGGGTGCTTGGAGTGTCCCTTTAATTACTCATCCTTATAGCAGAGCTGTGCTCTGCCTCCTTGGCTGCGATCTTCATAATTGACAAGATCAGCAAATCCAATGCTTGGTCTGGGTGCCTATAGTATCCCTTTAAACATGTCAGTAAACATATATATAGAAACATATTAAAGTAATTAATCAATTACACATGTCATCATGTCATTGCAGTTACTACGACATCAGGCGGATGGTGAAGAGGAAGGTGAAGGCAGCAGCCGCCTCCAGGAAGACAGGAGGCGGTTCACAAGAACCGGACCTGCTGCCCTATGAAGAGGAGCTCCTGCAGTTCCTGGGAAGAGAAAACCTCCTTGGGATTGAGGGGACACCTGGCACTGAAACATCTGAAGGTACGATGTTAAAGGACCACTATAGTGCCAGGAAAACAAACTCGTTTTCCAGGCACTGTAGGGTAATTAGGTCCCTCCCCACCCTCGTGGCCCCCTTCCCACTTCAGCCACTTACCTTTCTCCAACCCCTTCAGCCACTTACATTTCTCCAGCGCAGGGCTCCCTCGGCGCTGGGGAACACTCCTCCCTCTGCCGACGTCAGCTCCGAATGCGCAGCAAGAGCCGTGCGCGCATTCAAACCACCCATAGGAAAGCATTACTCAATGCTTTCCTATGGACGTCCAGCATCTTCTCACTGTGATTTTCACAGTGAGAATCGCGGAAGCGCCTCTAGTGGCTGTCAGTGAGACAGCCACTAGAGGCTGGATTAACCCTCAGTGAAACAGCAGTTTATCTAGAACTGCTATGTTTTCAGCTGCAGGCTTTAAACTAGAGGGACCTGGCACCTAGACCGCTTCATTGAGCTGAAGTGGTCTGGGTGCCTATAGTGGTCCTTTAAATTCATATTTGTTAGTCGAAATGTACATATATCAGTTTGCTTGTGTTAACCTTCCAATGTGTGTTTTCTATGCCATCAGTGCAAGCCCCTCAATCCCCAGAAGAGGCACCAGGAACTGCAGGAGATGCTGTCTCCACGGAGAGCAGGGCAGCAGGTTCACCTCCTGTCTCCCTGGAAATGCGCCTGGCTTCACTTTCCTCTCGTAAGTACTTGCATAGCATTGTTAGATAAATGTTATGTGTGTGTGTGCGTGCGCATTTAAACATACACACACGTATGTGATTTTACTGTATATGAAGTTAATTTATCACATACATGTATTTCAGGCCATCCGCAACTTGTCGACGTTTCTTCACCACGTACGAGTGTGGTTTCCCTCCAACAGCCGGCCACTGGTGTCCAGGAACAGGGATCCACTGCTGAGCGTAAGTAAAAAATGCTTTAACTGTACACATTTTCTTTGCAGGCATACTAGTTTATGTAACAGGCGGGGCCGGGTCGACCGCTAAGCATACTAAGCATCTGCCTAGCATGTGCTGGCCAGGGGGCTAAATGTCTGGGTGACCAGCAGGGGTGGGGGGGAGCTCACATTGCTCCTCTCCTTCTGTTCACTTTATGTACTGTGGCTGAGTGGACCACGTGTGATCTTATCTACCATCTTCTTGGCCTGACAGGAAGCTGAGTGCAACGATCAGCTTCCTGTCATGCAGAAGAAACAGGAGATTCTCTACCTGGGGACGCTCGTCCACGATACATGTAGTGAGATTAGAAGGAAAGGGAGGTGGGCACAAAGACATGCAAACAGACAGAGAAAGGGCTAGGGGCGACAAAGATGCATAACTATACTTAGACATAATAATAAATTAATAGCATGACTGCATATATCTTATTTCCAAGTTTAAATAATATTGTTTTACAGATAATAGTAAGCATTGCAACATATGACACATGCTAACAATGTTCTTTCTCTGTTCTCCCCTATAGGTTCTGATGGTACTCTCCCCCTGCAAGAGGAGGGTACCATTACCCTAACAGCAGTGGATCCTGAGTCAGAGACATCAGTGGCCGAAGAAATGCCACAACTTCCTCCACCATTGGCTGCGCTGTATGCGACGATCCAGGCTCGTCAAGATGAACTGGAGACGTCCATACAGCAGGATAGGGAGAATCAGCGAGAACTATTGCAGAATGTAATAACCGAGGTACGCTCCATGTCGAATATTTTGAGTGAGGGCGTTAGGCAATTTACATCAGCAATGGTTTCCTTGCAGCAAAATATGCAGCGCTTTATGGAAATGAGGGAGGAAGAGTGCATTTTAATGCGCGCGCAAGCTGCCCATAATTTGGGCATAACCATCGCTGATGTAGATAGCCTAGTTCGTGAAAGACGTGCGCAGGGTCTTCCCAGAAGGGATGATGATGATGAATAGATATCTGTGGGAAGAATGCACTCAGATGTTTATTTCTCATTATCATCCACAATGTGAACACAACTGACGCTGTTCATCGTAGGTTGTTACATTCTCAATTTCCTCCTGGTTTTCCCTATCCTTCCCCTGAATATACATTGGGTATTCTCCTCTGCACTATATCCTCCCAGGACTGCTCCTAACAACCTGGGCTGCCTCTGCTTTGTTGCTTCTCCCACTTGCTTTTCTAAATAAAAAAAAATATTGGATTACAACTTCTGACTCCTCTTTTCTTTAATAATTTTTATATATATATATACATACATACACACACACACACACACACACACACTTGAAAAAATATCACTATATATAAATAAAAATAATTACAAAAAATATATATACACATAAAGCAAATAGTGAACAGAGCACTCCTTAGGAAATTTTCAATTGTGTATTTTAGTAATCTTGATTACTTATTAAATACATGATTGAAAATTTCCTAAGGAGTGCTCAATTCACTATTTGCTTTATGTTTGGCACTGGAAGCACCCAGGTATTACAAGTTATATTTTTTAATGATGGTGAGTGTCGGATTATATATATATATATATATATATACAAACACGTGTATATATATATATATATATAATAATTCTATGTATATATTTATGTAATAGTTTTAAATAATTAGGTCATTTTATTAATTACAATTTGCAGGACCTGACTGACAACCCAGGCCAAAAGTCCAGGGAATTTAATTTGCTAGCACTGTATATAACCCTGTAACTTTCTATGACACCATACAACCTGTACATGTGGGGTACTGTTTTACTTCACTGAACACAAATTTTAGTGTTTCAATGTATTACAACGATGCTATCGTCAGTGAAAGTGACATTTTTTACATACAAATGGCACTTACCTGGACGAGATAATTGTTGTGATACGTTTTACTGTTTTGAAACACTAATTTTGGTGTTCAGCGAAGTCTCCTGAGTATAACAGCATCCCTCATGTACAGGTTTTATGGTTGTTACGGATCGACGGGCACCCTGACTGGGTACCTTCGTTGGAGGATGCACCTAGTGCTTCCTGAGGGCTTCCAGCACTCCAGCTGACACCATAACCACCGTAGAGTCCTTCAGAGCGCAAACCAGGAACAAGCTCTTACAAGAGTTTAGGAGTGATTATAGCAAGGGAACATGCAGGGCATAGCAATCCCTAGTAGCAGATTCCCCCAATAAGAGACAGGACTCAAATTGAGTGTGAAGAAGAAATGAAGATTTTAATGAGACACTGCTTTTATGAACATTTTGCACACATAGTACTGCCCACAGGGTTTTGTAAAACAACCAATCAATACGTACAATACACTCCCAGCAATTACAGACAAAATCCTCCCCTCTGCCTGTGACTTAATTTCCTTACACAATGGGTTAATATAATTATAACTGGCAGAGAAACACAGTTTTTACACATGTACTATAACTTTAAAACTACACATTCAATATTCATAAAAATGACATATTATTAATCAGCATACTTTAATTATAAACATAGTCAAAATTCAGCCAATTCCATCCAGGGGTTAAAAAGTTAGCTGGAGGTCCCTTTTTTTACCGACCGCAAGCACATTTTCATGCCCAAAACAGTTCCATAGATTTGGGCTGTGCGGTCGGTGAATTTCACACTGAAAAAATGACTAAGTCCCATCGCTGAATGGGACTTAGTCTCTGCGGCTGCAAAATCATTGTGGGAGAAGGTAAGGCTCAGCGGTGTTCGCGGAACTGTGTAGCCGATTTCAGTTCCATGAATTTGGCTACACACACCGCTGACCGCATAGAATGAACAAAGATGGCCGCCGACACGTTTTTGTTTGCGCGAACGGCGGCCCCCCAGCGTTCGGCAATTTACCTACAGCAGGCTCCCAGCCTGGGAGGTAAATTGCCTGCACACTTCCACTTCTGGGTGGTCCGCCTGTGTGGTACTTGGTTCAGTAAGCCCCATTTACTGAACCAAGTGGGAGAAAGCCAGGAACACAATATATTAACAGTCTGGGGACAAAGTCTTAAAGGGGCATTGTTCCTAAAAGTCACAATATGTCTCCAGATGGTTCTTAAAGGGGCATACACAGTCCAATAAAAGTCCATTCACTGTGCTTAAAGGGCCAGTAGTCGCACAATAAAAATCTATTATGCCTAAATATGTTCTTAAAGGACAATACATCCCAGGGGCCGTAGTCACAGGGCAGGAGGCCAGTCGGGGTGCCAGGCGATCCGTTACATACTACCATTCTCATCATCCCTGCACTGACTGATAATGAGAATGGTAGTACTCAGTCAGTGCATGGATAATGAGAATGGTAGTACTGAGTAGTACTGCCATTCCCATTATCCCATACTCTGCACTAACTGAGTACTACCATTCCCATTATCCCTACTCTGCACCAACTGAGTCCTACCATTCCTATTATCCCTGCTCTACACTTACTGAGTCCTATCCTTCCTCTTACCTCTGCTGTCAACATCGCCCGTCCCAAGATGGCGCCCGCATTTCTCGCCACTCAGAAGTCAATGCGGCTTCTTTGTATACTATGTTTGTGCGGGCCCACACCCTCAGGGTCCACCTCCCGTGGCGCTGAAGGGGTTTAAAGGTTGCCTATACCTGTACTAGAGACTGGATTAACCCCTAATGTAAACATATCAGTTTCTCTGAAACTGCTATGTTTACATCTGAAGAGTTCAAACCTGAGGGACCTGGCACCCAGACCACTTCATTGAGCTGAAGTGGTCTGGGTGACTATAGTGTCCCTTTAATCATCTCTAGGTACAGAAAATATTTCCAATTTTTAACTGTAAAAAAACACATTAAATACATAACTCAAATTTCACACAACTGGACCTCCCACATTCACCATATCCCCAGATAGCTTGGATCTGAGCGCTCAATATATCCGAACAGCACTCTGATCCTATGAACACAGTCGAATTTCCATGGAGTTAAAGGATCACTAAAGTGCCAGGAAAACAAACTGGCAAAATAGGATCTTTAGGTCCCCCCTCCCCCCACCCTCAGGGCCCAAAGGGGGAGGAAGGGGTTAATCACTTACCTTTTTCCAGCGCCGGGCTCCCTCTGTGCTGGGGAAATCTCCCTCTTCTGACGTCAGTGCTCAATGTGCATGCGCGGCAAGAGCCACGCGCACATTAAATCAGTCCATAGGAAAGCATTACTGTAACGGATCGCCTGGCACCCCGACTGGGTACCTCCATTGAACGATGCTCCTAGCGCTTCCTGAGCGCTCCAAGCACTCCAGCAGATTCCACAACCACCGCAGACCGAACCTCTCTTCCGACAGAGCGAAGCAGGAACAAGCTCTTAAATGAGCTTAGTAGTATAGCAAGATAGTATGACAAACATAGCAATCCCTTGTAGCAGATTCCCCCAATAAGAGACAGGACTCCAAATTGAGGGTGAAGTAGAACTGAAGTTTTATTGAAACACTCAGCTTTTATGCCCATTTTCTACCCATAGTACCGCCCACAGGGTTTTGTAAGATGACCAATAAAACACATAAATTATAGTAAAACACTCCCAGCAATTACACACAAATCCTCCTCTCTGCCTGTGATACAATTACTGAACACAATGGGTTAAAGTAATTATCACTGGCACATTTTCATGCCCAAAACAGTTCCATAGATTTGGGCTGTGCGGTCGGTCAATATCAGGCATAAAAATGATTAAGTCCCATTTGAATGCATGAACAGGGCCGTTCGTGCAATTGGCTCAGTAGCAGTGCGTGAGATCAAATAGCCGAACTGCGACCACCCAGCCGTTCGTCTATTAGGTCAATTAGTTGCGGTTAACCACAGCTTCTGTGAGGTTAACAAACTTAACAGGCGGCACACTCCCATTGTGTGTGGTCTGGCCGTTCGGCAGTTTATTCGGTTAAATGAAAGGGAATACATAAGGCTAAATGCACGAACGGCATTCGAAAAATAGGGCACTGGTATCCACAAAACTGTTTTGTCAGTTACTTACTACACACACAGTAAAAGATATATAAAAATAAATCTGATATATAGAATTCTATACCCCAAGGCCTGCTAGCGGACATGCGCGCTGCTGAGATCAGCAAGTGCTTTAGCAGACCTTGGGGTATATAATTTTATATCAGTTTTTTTATCTTTTACTGTGTGTGTAGTAACTGTGACAAAACCCCATTTTTGTGGATACCAGTGCCCTTTTTTTTATGCCGTTCGTGCATTTAGCCCTATTTATTTGTTCCCTTTTATTTTAGTTACGGTGACGTGACATTTTTTTATTTTACTTACAGTGACGTGGGTGCACCGGAAGTGACCTAGGTATAGAAATCTGATAGATACAGATTTCTGATAGAGCACAGAAGTCCCTCTAGCGCAGTGGTTCTCAACCCAGTCCTTATGTTCCCCCTAACAGTACAGGATTGAAGGATTATTCAATTGTGCCTAAGGTGTTTTGGGTGAAAAAACAAAAAACACTTTAGACACAACAGGGTAATCCCTAAATCCGGGACTAGTAGGGGGTACTTGAGGACCGGGTCTGGAACCCCTGCTCTAGTGGCTGTCTGGTAGGAGTTAAAGGAGCACTATAGTGCCAGCAAAACAAACTCGTTTTCCTGCCACTATAGGCTCATTAGGTCCACCCACCCTCAGGGTCCCTGTCCCGTTGGGATGAATGGGTTAAAACCCCTTCAGCCACTTACCTTTCTCCAGCGCCGGACTCCCTCTGGGCTGGAGAACTCTCCAAACCCTGCTGCTGTCAGATCCGAATGTGCATGTGCACATTTAATTTGAATCATAAGAAAGAAAGTGAAAAAGATAGAAAAAGGAAAAAAAAGTGAGATAGTAAATAAAAATTTAACCACAAATGATAAAGAGAAGTGAGTGGGCAATTGGCGACCCACTCACTTGTTTCATCCCCAGGGCAAAGCATCCAAACTCCTTCAGTCCTTGGCGTGGGGAGCGGACCTCCAGAGCTCAAACACAATACCCTAGCGTTAACTGACTGCACTGGCGGAGGTAGCAGGCGTTGCCACACCGCTGTCAGACACAGCCAGAGGGGAGAAACCAGTACCAATTTAAGAGAGATTTTAAGGTATTTGGGGGGGGAGGAGAATAGAAGAATAAAGAGGAAAGAGAAAAAAAGATGTTTTGCAACCACCAACAGCAAAATAGAAAGAAATAAAATGGTAAAGAGGAGTGAGTGGGCAATTGGCGACCCACTCACTTGTTTCATCCCCAGGGCAAAGCATCCAAACCCCTTCAGTCCTTGACGTGGGATGCGGACCTCCAGAGCTCAAACACAATACCCTAGCGTTAACTGACTGCACTGGCGGAGGTAGCAGGCATTGCCACACCGCTGTCAGACACAGCCAGAGGGGAGAAACCAGTACCACTTTAAGAGAGATTTTAAGGTATTTGGGCGGGAGGAGAATAGAAGAATAAAGAGGAATGAGAAAAAAAAAGATGTTTTGCTATCACCAACAGCAAAATAGAAAGAAATAAAATGGTAAAGAGGAGTGAGTGGGCAATTGGCGACCCACTCACTTGTTTGATCCCCAGGGCAAAGCATCCAAACTCCTTCAGTCCTTGGCGTGGGATGCGGACCTCCAGAGCTCAAACACAATACCCTAGCGTTAACTGACTGCGCTGGCGGAGGTAGCAGGCGTTGCCACACCGTTGTCAGACACAGCCAGAGGGGAGAAACCAGTACCACTTTAAGAGAGATTTTAAGGTATTTGGGGGGGGGGGAGAATAGAAGAATAAAGAGGAATGAGAAAAAAAAGATGTTTTGCAACCACCAACAGCAAAATAGAAAGAAATAAAATGGTAAAGAGGAGTGAGTGGGCAATTGGCGACCCACTCACTTGTTTCATCCCCAGGGCAAAGCATCCAAACTCCTTCAGTCCTTGACGTGGGGAGCGGACCTCCAGAGCTCAAACACAATACCCTAGCGTTAACTGACTGTGCTGGCGGAGGTAGCAGGCGTTGCCACACCGCTGTCAGACACAGCCAGAGGGGAGAAACCAGTGCCACTTTAAGAGAGATTTTAAGGTATTTGGGGGGGAGGAGAATAGAAGAATAAAGAGGAATGAGAAAAAAAAAGATGTTTTGCTATCACCAACAGCAAAATAGAAAGAAATAAAATGGTAAAGAGGAGTGAGTGGGCAATTGGCGACCCACTCACTTGTTTCATCCCCAGGGCAAAGCATCCAAACTCCTTCAGTCCTTGGCGTGGGGAGTGGACCTCCAGAGCTCAAACACAATACCCTAGCGTTAACTGACTGCGCTGGCGGAGGTAGCAGGCGTTGCCACACCGCTGTCAGACACAGCCAGAGGGGAGAAACCAGTAACACTTTAAGGGAGATTTGAAGGATTTGGGGATTGGGGCGAGAATGGAAGGATAAGGAGGAATGAGAAAAAAAAGATGTTTTGCCACCACCAACAGCAAAATTGAAAGAAATTAAATGGTAAAGAGAAGTGAGTGGGCAATTGGCGACCCACTCACTTGTTTCATCCCCAGGGTAAAGCATCCAAACTCCTTCGGTCCTTGGCATGGGAAGCGGACCTCCAGAGCTCAAACACAATACCCTAGCGTTAACTGACTGCGCTGGCGGAGGTAGCAGGCGTTGCCACACCGCTGTCAGACACAGCCAGAGGGGAGAAACCAGTACCACTTTAAGAGAGATTTTAAGGATTTGGGGATTGGGGAGAGAATGGAAGAATAAGGAGGAATGAGAAAAAAAGATGTTTTGCTATCACCAACAGCAAAATAGAAAGAAATAAAATGGTAAAGAGGAGTGAGTGGGCAATTGACGACCCACTCACTTGTTTCATCCCCAGGGCAAAGCATCCAAACTCCTTCAGTCCTTGGCGTGGGAAGCGGACCTCCAGAGCTCAAACACAATACCCTAGCGTTAACTGACTGCGCAGGCGGAGGTAGCAGGCGTTGCCACACCGCTGTCAGACACAGCCAGAGGGGAGAAACCAGTACCACTTTAAGAGAGATTTTAAGGTATTTGGGGATTGGGGAGAGAATGGAAGAATAAGGAGGAATGAGAAATAAAATAACTATTTTGTCGCCACCAACTTTATATAATTAGAAAGAAAGTTGAGAAACCCTAAGCTCAATTACAGTCAAAGTGTAGAGCAGGGTACCCCAATTTAGGCAGATTGAATTTAAGAAAGGCAATCTGCTCCATGAGATGAGGTGACATTTGTGAGCGCTGTGGATTCAGTATATTACCGGTTACCGAAAATACACGCTCACTTGGGACAGTGGTTGGCGGACATGATAGCAGCTCCTGCGCAACCAATGAGAGTGCAGGCCACACACTCTTCTTCTCATCCCAATAGCTAAGAGGCTCGACATTATGGGGCAAAGGAGGTTCAGAGAGGTACGCTCTGACCATTTCTGAGGCAGTACTCTCCTGTCTGCTGCTAGCACTCTCAGTGGGTCCAACTATATCCTCAAGCAACTCTTCCCAAAATGCAGCTGCTCCACTCAGTTGTGTGATGGTGGTGGTAGTGCCACTGCTTCTGCTAGAAGTAGCCGACATCTCAGCCTCCTGCTGAACTACTCCCTCAGACAGAATTCCCCTCTTTTGCTGCCAGTCACACACCCTCTGGATCAATTTCTCCCTCCAATTTGTTAAGTTATTGGATCTGAGTGCAAGCTTTCCCTTAATCCTTGGATCACACAGGCAAGCTAGCATCAGTTCAGGAGAATTATCCATTCGCTCATGTAGGCGAACTTTAAGCTGATCCTTCAGCCTCCTG